>JAODUP010000450.1:0-142500 GCA_025642065.1 Paralvinella palmiformis | reverse complement strand
TCTTCCTAGTATTCATTTTAGTCATCCATTTCATTTATGTTATACATAATCACAGAATGGTGATATTGTCTCAGAGTGGGATTATCCGCTTAAATCAAAGGCCTAGAATAAACCTACTAATGCTTCAAATTAGAGGCATAATGTTTTCAAAGAAACACGGTTTAGAACTGCTCTAGATTAGAAGCCGTGATATAGGATATCAATCTGTATTAGGCCGGACACAAAGAGAGGATTACTGAATGGACATCGATAGTTAAGTGGCATTTCTTTTGAGACAACAAAGAATTAAAGATGCCGAGCCTGATATGGCACACCACGCGGCTAGGCCCTTAGCTAGGCCAGAGTAGGGAAATGTGAGGCTTTATTACCAGAGCATTTTCTGTCATCCCCATGTGTATATGGTTTTTAGCAGGTTCACTGTGATAAACTCATGTATAGGACGCACATACACCATGACTCACAAGGTCAGCCTAGTTGATTTGGGCTTCTTTCCACCAAATAACAAAACACACAAGTATAGTTCTATCGTACCGATAAATCAAACAATGATGTCTAAAGGAAACTAAAGGATTAGATATATATATTTAACAAATGACATCATGATCGCGTATGCCGCTTTATCTAACTAAGCTATGTAATCTGTAAGAACGGTTGTGTATTATGTGTGGATGATCTACTTACCACAGATAACCATGCCTTGCCAGGTTCCTTGCTATAACAGCCATAGAGTATCTTACTCGGATCTGGTGGTATGTAGGGTGACCAGTCATCAGCTTCTTCCTCCCCAGTTTTTTTATCTGTATCAATGAGAGAGGCCTTCTATATTATATACATTCCAATTTTTAAGAAAACAATGTTATCTATTAAATTAACTGTGTGTTTTAATAGAATATAATGAACTCTGTATCATACTACAACTTTTTTTAAATCAATAATTGTGTGTGTGTGTGTGTATATATATATATATATATATATATATATATATTTAATATATGAGCCATCAATAGATTATACCACTCTCTCTTAATGCAATAAAATTTTATTTATCAAAGTTACATAATCATCATTATCATATATATATTACAGTTAATCTGCATAATCAGCTAATATGTATATTATCTGAAATTTTCAGGTAATCTGTATAAAATATCAGTTAGCAATAGACGTATTAACTGAATATTTCAGATAATATTCATATTAACTCATTTTACAGATTAACTGTAATATATATATATATATATATATATATATATATATATAATTCAAACAGTATCAATTTCAATATTTGACATTAAGTGAAATTTATGGAAAGAAATCAAATGTTTTTGTGTGTTTTTTCTATGTGTTTTTCATAAGACCCCAATCAGGGTAATTTTTGGATGCCCTACATTACATTAATTACCATATATGACTTGTCTGACTTAAATTTCTAGAAACATACGTATCAATGCTTTATTGATATCAATAAAACAGACCTTCTTCTTCGTGGTCAGCCTCTGTTTCCAATCCTCGCTCAATTCGTTTCTTTCTTTCTTCTTCTTCTTTCTTCTTCTTCTCTTCCATTTCTTTGGCTCTAACTGCCAATTCTTCTTCATGCTAACATAACATATGAAGAGTAAGATAATAAAGACAAGACATATTATGTGGAATCATACGAAATAAATAGAAGAAAAGAATTACTAACGAAGATTTATGAATAATAGATCAAAGAAAGCTTGCTATGACTTACTCTAAGCCTTGACTTCACACTCTTGAATTCATGTGTACGCGTCTTCAAACCTGATATCTCATACGAGTGTGATGTATCAAATGTGTCCTCTTCTGGAGCATCGATTTCTAATACCTGGCCTTCTTCACAACATATCAGCAACTTGTTGTCCTGTTATAGGAAAAAACAAGTACAATAATATCATTTGAGAAGGTGCTTCTGTGTGTGTGTGTTTATATATATATATATATATATGTGTGTGTGTGTGTGTGTGTGTGTGTGTGTGTGTGTGTGTGTTCCCATTTCTTTGTGTGTGTCTCTAAGTTTTAGCTTAAAATTGTATAAGGCCATTGTTTTTTGAATATTTGTTTTACAGGAACTTTTCCTTCCAAAAATTAGGGTCAGTCAGTTGGGACAAAACTTAAATAAATCATTGAAAACATATGGTCAGTCGAAAAAGATTTACCCAAACTTCTAGTTTCCAAACGATCTGCAAGATTCCATACCCAACCATTTACAAAGGTTTTAAATTTTATTTTTACATTGTTATTCAAATCCAGTTTGACAATTTTATCGACAGGCGTTACCCCCATGATGATCATCTGGCCCACAACAATGTTTACTAAAACATACTCTTCCTTTAGTTGGGATTTCACAATCCAATAGTTTGGCTTTTCTGAGACTTCATAATTTTCTTTTGATCGTGAATTGTCAGCAAAAAGTAAAGAATAGACATGTCACTGTCAGCTTAATTGAAAATGGTGACAGGTCAGTTCCACTTCAAAATTATTTCAGTTCTTTCTACTGTAAATCAAACATATTTGGAGTTTTTAGATTTGGCTACACAACTCAATTCTGTGCCCTTATATGTGTTTCTTTACTTTCATTTAAACGAGTTCTACTGATGTTGGATTATCAGTAGCATTGATGGGTATACTGTATAAATGCTATAACTTGGATAATTTAATGTAAATCTAACTCATTGCAAATCTCAGTATTTTGTCAAATAAATTTCGACCAGTTATATTTTGGGTAGTTTGCATTCACTAAACTAAATACCATTTTATGATTGTGTTACAAGTATGATAGCTACTTTGTGGCCAATTTGTGGACCATTCTTTACAACATCACTATGATATATCTATATAAATAATTTCATTAAAGCCACAAAATATAATTTTCCCTGTCAATAGTGAGCATAGATTACATGCTGTGAAGTGAGTCATCAAGGGTATTAGTTATATCTATCATAACAAATACATGTTATTCTGTTTCATTAAAGTTTAAACGTATTATTTTCTGCCGCAATAATATATTTCATTATATTTTGGAAAATATATCTGTTGAAATATATGGATTCAATATAGTTATAATAAATTAATTTTTTATATCACTAGAGGCAGCCAAGAGGTTTTCAGTAAAAGAAACTGACACAGAAGAAGTAATTAAAAAGTAGCTGAAATGTGTAATCGACCATCAAGGTGGATGTCAAAGGCAACTGGAGAAAAAGCAAGGTATGTAATCTTTTCATTTGTAGTCCATGTACCTATATTAAGTCAGTGCTAACCTAATATAACTTAATTTAAGAAATAAGTAACACAATTGAGTAAAGCTCCTGAAAAGTCATTAAAATTTCAAAATTTTGTACCTTACGATACACATTTTAAAAGATAATTTGTCATATGTATTTACCTGTACAGTATACAATAACTCTAAACTAATCCAACGTAGCAAGAAAAACATAGTATCCTACTGGAAAAGTTGAGCCTTTCTGGTTCAAAAATTTAAAATCACATATTTTCAGAAAAAGACTGTGCTATAACAGCGAAGACATCTCTGAGAGATGTGATACTAGCTTTCTGATATATAGGATTCTGATATATGAAATTATAGTTTAAATGAAAAATAAACATTTTAAAAAGCGAATATGTTGTTTTTACACATTTGTGAGTATGTATACTTTGAGTTCCATTATTAGCCAGTCTGTTCATGTCACTGTTGGACGGACCGATTGGTTTGTCACCATTGAGCCAATGTTGGGCCGACTGATAGGTTGGTCAACGGTGGACAGACCGATAAGTTTGTCGCCGGTGAACCAATGTTGGATTGCCAGATTGGTTTGTTGCCGACGTCGGACCACCAGAGAAAACTATGTCAGACTGACAGCTGATGTTGCAGGTGGACCAACGGAGTGATAGACGTCGGACCATCAGCGGTCCGACAGCGACACGCTATCTGGGTAATTGCATAAAACTGTGATGCATAATTAAAGGGACTTAATATGTCTAGAATAAACTTATGAGGACAACACATCACCAAATTATAGTTATTGCCATTCTAAATAAATTACTAACAGTTACTGAAATGTATCTTCTGACATAGGTTTTATATCTTGTATATGACTAGTGTATATATATCAAACTGGAAATAAATTTATCTATTGTTTGGACATTTAATTGCTCTATATTTATCACAAACATCTGTATGATGTGAAAAGTGCTAATCTTATATAAGAATGTTACTCACAAAATCAGACGGTGTCCATTCCAAATGTGTGACTGCTGATGGTGTTCTGATGAAGCCTATTGGCTCATAATTATCACCAATTGACAAAAAGAAAACAGTATTATCTGTACCCTGTATATGAGAATAAACATAGATAAATATAAAAAAGAACTTTCATCAATAAAAGACTAATATTGTCATGTCATTTCTGTAAAATGCACTAGAATTTAACATAAAGAGTCACAGAATCATGGTATCTTTTTTAGGTATGGCTTCAATATAAAATAAATCTATGCCTAAATAAAACATTGTAGTCTCTACACCGGAAGGAATAACCATAAACTCAACATAATATATTAGATTATTTACAATCAGCATTGAATTTATTTCTGTATTGCAGCTTATTAAAAGAAATCGGTAATTGTGTGGAGTGGATTCAATAACTTACACCAGTAGCCAAGAATAATCCTTTGCTGTCAATGGCTAGAGCTGTAACAGCACCATTGTGTGGCTTAAATGCCTGTTTTAGGGCTAGTTCACTGATCTCCTTATGTTTACGTTGGTGGATGTTGTCACGTTTCTGGAAGTTAAGCACCCTGACGACGCCATCAGCAAAGCCAGCCAACACTGTGGCGCCTTTGGGATCAACCTAAATGAATAATAATAAATTGGATATTTATTATATGAAACAACAGGTGGGAGGGGGAGAGGTGATGGTGAGAGTAAACAGTTTTTCCAATCCAGTGATTTATTTGTCTTTAAAAAAATCTATTCCTGTGTAATAAGCAGGCAGAGAGATGGAGAGAGAAAAAGAGTAAGAATTAGATAGATAGATAGATAGATAGAAATAAAGAGAGATAAACAGAGAGATAGACTGATTGATGATGATGATAATTGATGTTTTATGGCCACTTTTGTGCACATGGTAGGCTAAATGGGCTGAGAGACCGCCAAAGGTAATGAAGTGAAGTCAAAGATGAAACAACCTTCAGATATATATGCCCACGCTCAGATTTGAACATGGGTGGTAGTGATCTGTGGTCCAACACGCTACCGCTAGACCACGGAGGCGCCCTAGATAGACTGATTGATGGGCGGAGAGAAAGAAATAGATAGAGAGAGCACAGGAGAAATAATTAACTATTACTAACCACTTCAGGAACCCAAAGGATACTACTGCCAGATTGATTATATTTAGCTGTAGCCAGGTTTGCCTTACTCAAATAATCATACACACGTACTGTCCCTGAAAATGGAAATATATCAAATTAATAAAACTGTCAGTAAAATTAAAATCTACTCATCTGTACTTGTAAATATTTGGAAATTCATATCTTATTCTAGTGAAGGAATTCCATTATACAAGACACAGCATTAACATTATAATGCAAAGTATACATATTCTGTGTAAAACGGAAAATCTATCACTGTTATGAATTACTGCGCACAAAAGGCATTCTTTACATCGTGTTTCTAAAACATGAAATATTCTGCAAAATATACAGGAAAACTTAATAACTGGTTCACTGTTGCAGCAGCCAAGATAACAAGATAACTGACTTTGAAATATCGATTCTCAGCACAAACTGACATCTTTTAATGTAATACGTATTTTAATTTATCTCCTGGCTATACCATGATATACTTACGATCTACACCAATAGTAGCAGCCAGGTGATTGTTAGGGGCTGTGTCACAGCCAATGATTGTACCAGCATGATAGGACATTACACGTTCAGGTTCCATAGATGTAAAAGAGAATGATAAATCAAGCTTCCAGATTCCACCATTAGCATCCTACGATCAGATGTAAAAGTATGGCATTATAATATAGCATTTAGCATTAATAATATTATTATAAGGAAATCTAGTCAAATTTCATATATATATATATATATATATATATATATATATATATATATATATATATATATATCAAACATTGCTATCATATTTAGCATGTTTGTCTGTTTTTGAATAATATCAATCAGTGTTGACAACAAGAAAATATTATCTGAATAATCTTTAACATAGCAATATTTTGTTACACAATAAACAAGATAAATAAGATTTAAATTATTTTATAATAAATACAGCACATTATCCATGGTGTTCACTAGTTTAACAAAGACTGGATGAGTGGCATAAAATTATTTATTCATGTCAGCTATCATTGAAGAAGTAAAATTAAAATATTAAAAAATTAATTTTAATTGATCAAACTACAAATTATGCTATCCTTGCAATATTCTACATATAAAAGGGGGGGGGCTTGGAACCTAAATATATGAAATTTGTAAATTACAGTAAATATGCAGTGAGCTCCGGTGGCCTAGCGGTTAAGCAGGTTCGAACCCCGTAAGAGGTCGAAACTTTTCCAGGGATTAATTTCTCGGCTCACTACATCGTGGGTGGCTGACCACGTTAAATCACGCTGCCATCTCCACTGAATTATTTAAAATAAAGGGGGACGTTAAAAACCCTCTGAGGACGTAAAACACTCTGGCAGTGACAACCCTCAGGGTATTTCCATACTGCTCCCCTGTGAGTGGTGGGGGAGGGGGTTTCTCAACCACAACAACAAAGAGGTGTGCTGATTAAGCGACAGCCTGGGGATTCTCCCCGAACAACAAAACCTGAACCTAAACCACAGTAAATACAAAGTCCTATTATCTGCAATAATAAGTGCATTATATCCAGATTTGATTTGGATACAAATTTGAGCACAACATTTCCCGGATTTAAAAATTTTATTATAAAGGGGTTTACCTGTATGTGTGACAAGCAACTGAAAAACTGCTTATATCTATCTATCTATCTATCTATCTATGTATATGTTTCTTGCACTTGATAATATTTTCAGGAATTTCAGAAAAAAACATTATGTCATAGTATTATGAAAAGATATCTGATTACAAAGTAATAATAAATAAAGAAGGAATTTATTCTAGATGAGTCAAAACCCTCCGTGAAACCTAAACCATGAAAGCAACTAAACAATTAGTGATATTTTTTCTTATAACTTATTTGTTCCCAATTATATTAAGAAAACAAAACAAACTAACTGAAACTAACACTGATATTGTAATTAGACATAGAATTATACAGTAACTTTAGGTTTTGAAAATCACATTAATTGATATCATATTTTATTCATCAGAAGTAGACTTCCAAAACAGTCATTGTTCTATTAGAAGCTGGCAATAATGAGACAACTGATTTGCCTCACTGCAAAAGTCAATGACAATTTAATAATATTAGCCTAGATGGCATAGAAGTCTGTATCTCCCAGCAACTGGCCTATTATTTTATGAATTAATGATTCTTTTGTCAACGTTTCCTACTCAAATCTAGGTTTTTTGGAATATAAAGGGTTGTTTCCAATTCTAATCTCAAACATAAAACCGCTAACAACTTGAAGCCGACATACCTGAGCATACCAGACGGTATGTTCCTCGGGATCAACAGATTTCACGATGGACTTCAGCTGGACGTTGTTACCAACGCGGAGCTCATTCATTGGATCCATTTCAAACAGATCAGCTTCTTCAGTTACATCAGCTGTATCTATTGTCTCGAAGTCCCAAACACGGATAAAGCCATCGATGCCAATGGTCATCAGCTCCCCTAAGATGACAGCGATGATAATGATCACCATCACAATTATGATGATGATGATGATGATGGCGATGATGATAATAATGATAATCGAAATAATATCAACAATGACAATGACACTAAAATAGGTCAAAACCACTCAAATAATATGATCAGATACGGTTGGAATGTCAGTTTTTAATATTGCTCCCAATCTCAATGGCAGACAAGACATATCATCATAATTTATATCTTCCTTGTATAGACAAATTATAAACAAATTTAGAATTCGGCATAGAAACACACATGTATATTTGTTGGAGGAGACATTGCTAACTGCCTCAGGCTTGATGGCATTCCCATCTTACAACATACCATGACCATCAGCAAACAGTCCTAATCTCTCATTCAATTGGCCAAATATAATTTCACAGACCATTATATTATAACAGTATTTACAAAAACATTTCAAAAAGATATTCATGTAATTAAACAAAACCTAAATTAAAATAAAGATAGTTCTGTTTAAGCTGTCGTGGATCATTCTAGCAATATCATAAATTATGACGAACCATTTACTGTCAACAAAACAAGAGATAAATTTAGGATGATCAAAGCAGGAGACACGTTAATAATCTTTTTAATAACCTAATTACCACTTTTCTGCCATTTAATCAAACCAGTGGAAAAATTTAGGAAATACTGTTTAAATGTTGACAAAGTTTAATGAAAAAAGTTTTAATTTGTGTAAACTACAGCATAATGAATGCAAATATCAGATACCTGACAAAACTGCATCAGCCAGAGTTAAGATATGATCAGATCTGATATTCTAAATGATTATGCATACAAATAAAAGAAACATTTCCAAACTTTCTTCAATAAATTTATTTTCTGCAAACATTTTCAATATACAATAGCACAAATGTTCTAGCCTATATCACAAATGCCTAAATCTTTGTGGTCAAAATGTTTGCATGCTGGATTTGGCATATGGCAAATTATAGTAATTTAAAATAAACATAAACAGGCACACAGTATCAATAGGCCCACTAAAACAATCGTCCGAACTGACCTTCATCCATTATGACTTGGGATATGGATCCATTATGACATGGCTTCTTGTTTTTACGACAGATCTCAACTTTAATCAAACCGCCATCCCATAATAGTAGATTACCAGACTCTGTACCCGACAACACCTGATAAATAGACATATTAAACGTGACTTAAAGATGAACGTAACTTGGTGCGCAAAGAACAATGGATTGAAAACGTTACTTAAAATGGTCTCATTCAATGCAACAAATGGATGTACATCAGAACTAAAAGGTTTTTTTAGCGGGACTCGGTGTGATTTAATTATGATAGTAGAAGAAAAGTGTTCCTGAAATTTTATTCTTAACAATTAGTGATTTTACTAAAATCATTTCACCTTGCCATCGGGTAACTCCACATAACCCTCTATGTCAGTAATCTCCTTTTTGCCAAACTTCCCTAGTTGTCCCTGAAGCTTAAGGCCTGTGAATGTGTAAGCTTTCTTCCAGAACCTGGAGAAGGTGAAAACTTTTGTTATCATGATGATGATTGGAATGGAGAATAATATAGGAATAAAATAATGGTAATATTGAATCTGCTTTCTTTCTCTCTCTCTCTCTCTCTCTCTCTCTCTCTATATATATATATATATATATATATATATATATATATCTTTCTCTCTCTATGGACAAATACCTTAGGCTGACCAACATATACATGACACACACACAAACACACACACACACACAAAGAGAAAGAGACCCAGAACAGATGATTAAGGTAAAATTCAATCAGAAGCCTGAACACTTTAAAACATTACAATCCATCATATGGAAACTTTACATAAACAATTACAATATACTTAGTATCCATATTGATGACTTGTCATTCCAGATTAATATCTATTACCTGATGTGTCCAGTACCAGCAGAGGTCAGCTGACCTTCCAACTCTGTAGAGAAGCTCACCCGATACACATCCTGGGAAAACGCCTTGGATCGCAGTACGATCATCTCCTGCCTCCAATCCCAAAGGGTTAACATGAAATCCGGATCTCCACCAACCGAGGCGAGAAGCTTGCCATCAGGACTGTAATGCAATAACACCAATCTCAGATCATGACAATGTGGTGATAAGGGGTTAATAGCCAGACACAGCACCAACAAAATGACAGGTTGAGACGGGTTGATCTCGAACCGTCAACAGACTGTTTAAGTGGAGCTATATCTGGTGTATCCGATGAGACTTCTTGACACAACTTATCATTATTGATGTCTGTTTATGATGAGAAGACAATGTCAATTACGGGCCGAAAATGGTGATAAATGTTCATTTCAAAATAGCCAATAATAAAATTGTCGACTTAACACGCGCAAATGATAAATGATGACTGCAATACCAACGTGTTTACAATGACAGGTCTAGTTCATCGGGAGCATCACTTAATTATAGAAATGTTGTGGCTTGGTCGGCTAAAGTGATCCGGATACAAATATTAAGAATTTATACTTTTCGGTAAGTTGTTGAAAAAGATTATTTAGACCACAATGTACAAGAATAGTTTTATTTGTTTATTTGTATTGCATGCAGTCAGCTTCAGTTTGTATATGTGTGTGTGTGTGTTTTGTATACGAACAACTAACGCTAAATAAATCATTCTGATTGGATGATTAATTGATTCATTGGCAGCCATAAAGCTAAACTTAAATTATTCCTGCCTCAAAAAATTGAATAAAAACATTATCATCCCTATATATTATAATAAACTGAAGAACCTGTCTTAAATGATAACCTAAGTCCATGGATCATCATTCCTTATATGTTTCTATGGTTTTGTTAACATTCATGCATTACATTTATTAATTATCTAGTCAAAGGATCCCGAGACATGTTTTAGCCTGTTATGATAAAAACCAACCTAAAGTCAACATAAGCATATGATTTCTCTGTTCCTCCTCTCATTATGCGGAATAGCTTCAGAGATGGATACTCAAAGATGTTAATATTTGGTGCTTGGCCTTTCTCTGCCACGGCAAAATATTTCTTACTCGGATGAACCTGGAAAATAATGACAGAAACACAAATTAAAACTGGGAAATCCCCAACGATTGGCTCCTTACAGCCATTACCAGGACAGAATATCAGGGAAGAGATAAACTCATTCATTTCCATTAACACCTCAGATGAATGTCCAGAACCCAAACTACAGTAAAACCCATCTTCGATGGCAATATGCGGGATCACCTCAGGTAGCCAATAAAACAGATTTGTTTACATCAGACAGATCACGATGATGGATTCTGCAACCAAAGAGGCTCTCTATATTGCTGGGATCTAGAATACTATCAGCCAGTTTTAAAGTAGGATGCCAATTAATGTGCCTGCGTGGATGTTTTTTTATTAAACACCCAGAAAACACATCTGTCCTCCTTAATGACAACACTTAGATTCAACTCAAAACACGGATGCTTTTACTAAAGGACAGATTCCAGACTCACGTGACTGTGAATGGAAAATGGCATTAAGACTTATCAAGTCTTATCAAGAAAGGGGGATGTTGAGATGGGCTTTGTGGATATTCGGATGTTTTACTGCCATTTTTGTACACAAAGTAGGCTAAATGGGGCAAGTGACCTTCATAGGTAATTTGGCGACACCAACGATGAAATGGGTATTTCTACACACACACACACACACACACACACAGACCCACACTTACACACAAACACACACACACACACACTATCTTTCTGGCTGTCTGACAGAGTTTAACCGACTTGTTGTCATATTGGTTACGGGTCATAATGGATGCCAATAAATAATGCATTAAGTTGCATTAGAAGATCCCATATGGATTGTTGAGTGATAAACACTTTACCAGGAACAGCTTCCGGATAAATGATTTATCTGCTCTGGAGCAGCCGATCTACTTCAACATCTGACATCATCTGAAGACGGCTGATGGAAATAGCCATCACCTCTTCCACTGACAATGTTATGTTAAGTATTGTTGTAAACCCAAATCTATTATGGGACTATGTCTAATATGTATACAGACAGACAGACAGAGACAGACAGACAGACAGACAGACAGACAGATAGACAGGCAGGCAGACAGGCAGGCACACACACACACACACACACACTAATCCTCTGTATTAACAACCAAACCAAAAAAGACAACTATCCGAGGGACCATTACTAACGCCATCACGTGACACGTACCGTAATGGCTCCAATGCCGCCACCTGATGTACTGCGGATGTACTTTTGTTCCTTCGTCTTCAGATTTAGCAGCTGAACAATGTTACCAGCAGCAAACATGGCCATATCCGAGTCAAGAATCTGCAAGTTGGCTCTCTTCTGGCAGTCATAACCGAACGAGTGACTGGGATTTAATTAAGGCTGACAAGTACAAATATCACAAAAAGTGGGCTGAAATTTCAATAATACTGTACACAGTTTGTATCCTGTGCAATCTGTAAGAAATTATACTAAGGGGCTGAACAGACATCATAATACTAATATTCTTACAGACTTAAAAATTACTGGTATAAACTGGCACCTAAATTGACTTTTTGAAATTACAGAAAGGTTTTCAGATCTCAATGGCCCATAGAATAATAAGGAAAAAAAATAATAATTGAGGTTTCTCTCAGTGATTCATTCATTTGTGTAGCTCTAAATGATCGGGATTCATCTGGAATAAGTGGTTAGACTATTACAGAAAAATGAGCAGACAGATAAAAAGAATATAGAGACCTGTAGGCAAATGTACCACTGAGTCCTTAAATATTTGCAACTTATGAATACAAACACAGCTCTAACTATATATAATTATTAGTCAAAATAATATTGGCTATAAATTGATAAAGGAGAAACATGAGGTACCGCGCAACCCCCCACACAAAATCTAACCGATATAATTATACATTATACACGTGTAGGTGGTTTTCAGGGGCACACACTGGCTGGGTTACTGTTAACATTTCTGGAGAAAAGATGGGTCACAGCAACACACAATTAACATTATATTCATGCATTTTGCAGCATGATTGATCATAAATAACTGGCTCACTTCAAGGATACTACAAATTAAGCAGATCAGTTGGCAATCCGGATTCCTCGGTAATAAAGGGTTTTGACACGAACTTCTCATAATCATAGAAATAGTCATCTGGGATCTTCTTAGTACCCTCATCTGGATGACTCATCTCGCTCATAATCTCATCCTCGTCACCACGTGTATTAGGGTCAAGGCCATCTGCTGGTGAGCCTGAATCTGCTGAAAACAAAACAGAGTAGCTGCTGAAAAGATTGACTTTAATACCGAGATGTAATCAAAATTTGAAGTCAGCAAAAATAACTGCTATGTTTTAAATATTTGTTGATGATATACACAATATACTTGTCATGCAGTTGTGTTGCTATTTGTTTTTGGAATAAAATAGTATTTAATGAAATGCGGACAAACACTGAAAATCTTGAAACAATAATTAATTTGGTAGAGAGAAATGTACAATGATATTTGCTATAACATCAATTAATAATTTTAATATAAACAGGTATGGTTAAATTGGGTACACAATAATACATAGATAAGCTTAAACATAAGCACGTATATTAAACTAATCACCCAGTTACTGGTTTTGTGTGTGTGTGTGTGTGTGTGTGTGTGTGTGTGTGTGTGTGTGTGTGTGTGTGTGTGTGTGTCAACTACAAGCATCTTCCAACATCTTTCCCGTACAGTAAAACCTGCTATTTATCACACATAGAAATCATTCAGAGCAAACTGTCAAATGAAATGAACATTGTATTAGTGAGATGGGTAAAATAACTTAGACTATTAAATTATCACCGTAAATTCTATATAAGCAACTAGCTCAATCTTTCTATATTAACAGTGTAATCATTTCTATCAAGACATTACATACACAAATAAACAGAAAGCATAAAAATACATTCCACCACCAGGCATCATAAATTGTAAGCCATAATATTATACAGTCAAATGTATTCATTTGACTACCAATTTAGAAACTACTATACCATAAATTTACATTACTTCTTTCATCATGTACAGAAAAAACCTTTCCCTAAAATACAACCAGTGCTAAAAAAACACTTTTAGCACTCCTAATAACAAAAGATGGTTCAGAAAATGATAGATCCACCTTCGCAAACCTGATATAGGTTGTCTTCATCTCTGAAATGGGAGTTGATGTCAAATTCCAATTCCAGAGGTTGTTTTAGTAATTTAAAAAATGTTTCTTACCTAAAATATGAAATTGATCCATTCTATAGAGCAGTTTATGACAGAAATTTCAGCTAATTCAACTTGAAAGCCTTTGTAAACAGACACAAAATAACGTGAAGTTAACAAACGTTTTATAATTGTTTCCTTTACTTTATTTACTGGGTAAGATTACTCTGCAACAATTGCATTAATTTTGATCAATGGTTAAATAACAGACATCAATATCTATGGATATAATAATGATGAATGAAAAACTTAAATTATTAATGTTTGCAGTCTGATTCTTGTCTTTTTTAATTCGATAAAGAACTTATATGTTACTTAAAGACAACATAACATTTAGGAACCATCCATTAAGGCATCAACATATCCCTAGTACGCAAACCATATACACAACAAGTATATACATTTTCAGTCTGAACCAGTTACACTTACTACAATTAAACTACTGAATTTCACTACTCGAAAATCAGAAAGGTCATATGAACAACAAGTAGCTAATGTGATCTCTTGAAAACAAATGATCCCTAGAGAAGACCTATTTATTATTGCTAGTACTTAAGTGAGTAAACAATAATCTAAGTTAATAACTACCAGAACCAATAATTTTATCTAAAGGAATAGTTCAATCACTGAAATGGATACATCCGTGATACAGTTAAATTGAACTTAGCATTTAAGCTGAAGCTTTGTTTTTGGTTATGTGCAAAGTTATGACATAAGTTGAATATGGCTTAAATCTTACTTAAATGAATTATACATCTAGTCGGAGTGTAGACAATATTTTTTCCAACTGCATACAGTAGCTTGTACGACATAGTCATGAAGTGGTCAAGTTGACCGCTTCATGACTAGAATGATCAACTTATGGATTACCAGGTAACCCATAAGTTGATCATTCTATTTCTGTTCAAAACGTACAAAATTCATGACATTTTACTTAGATGCATTCAAAATAAGTGGCACCAAAGCCAAGTCTAAATACAAGAAAAGCATTAAATTTCAGCACAATAATGTACTTTTGAATTACATAAAATGTGCAATGCATGGATTATCTTTGATTGAACTTTTCCTTCAGTAAAGGTTTAAACAACTACCGACTTCTCTATCAGACAGCACTTCACTACCGGGTAGCATTGTTAGTAGAGGAATATCAGAACAGCAAAACTATGAAACTGTACAGCTAAGTAATACAAATTACACCATGTCGCTTTTACCTGGTGGTTCCCCGTTTTGGCTCACTTCTTTCTTATCCTGATCTTCCGGAGTTTGGTCAGCCTGACCTTGATCCACTTCTTCAGTATTATCCTTCGCCTGACCTTCATCAACAACCTGTGTATCGGGTTGTTTTTGCTGTGTTTCAGTCTGATTGTTATCTTTGATATCCTTATCAGTTTGGTCTTCATCCTGGTCTACATTTTCCATCCTTTCTCCTTCAGTCATTCCATCAGCTGCCATTTCACCGTCCTTCCCCACATCTGTACTTTCCTCTTCGCCATCTGGATCTTTTGATCCGAAAACTTTCTTCGAGGTATCATCCTCTTCTTCACTTTTTTTATCTAGTATCTGGGTTTCTTCCTGATCTTCATCCTTCACTTCATCCTGACCTTCTTTGGGTTTATCACTTTCTTGGCTTTCACTTTCAGTTTTTTCTGGTTCAGCTTTCTTCTCTTCTTTAACTGTTGATTCATCTTGACCAACACCATTGGTTTCACTCACAGCTTCACCTTTAGTTTCACCCTGAACTTCTTCTTTAGTTTCACTCTGAATTTCATCTTTAGTTTCACCCTGAACTTCATCTTTTGTTTCACCCTGAACTTCATCTTTTGTTTCATCTTTATCTACATCTTTTGTTTCATCTTTATCTACATCTGTAGCCTCTCCTTGATCTTCAGCTTTGGTTTCACCTTCGACCCCACCTTTGTTTTCACCTTGACCATCACTATCTAATTTGGTATCCATGTTGTCACCATGTGGCTCCAATGTTTGCTCTGAATTATTACATTTTTGTTACAATAAAATGGCATCTAACATCCGGAACAATTGGTATCACAATCAAATTCATGATTAATATTACATTGTGTAAACAGGGTAAATAATCGTCAAACGTGGCATGTGTGAAATAACAAATAATAAGGTGAGAAATGACGCAACATTATGTATGGAAATTATAGGTGTAATTATCAGAGAAGAGTACACTGAAACAGACTCTACTTAAGCCCTTTATGTATTACTATGGTTTTTATTATGTCTAAATTTCTATTAAATCAGTAAAAAAAGAAAAATGAGAACATTTGAAATGTCTTAGTTTTGATTGTAAAACATTAATTAATTGAGCTGTAAACACATTATCAAAAAACGTCATACAAACAAAGCAAGCGGCAAAGGTCATGTTTGATTTTTTTAAACGAGCATTCACGTTACCTTCTGGTGGCTGTTCAGACTGGTTTTCATCCATCGGATTGGTTTCTGAAATGTTGTTTACATTTAGTTAATTGGGTGCTTCTCTGTTGATTGTCACTTTGAATTAGCTCGAGCATTAACCTATCTGGTGCAAATGGTGCTGTAGCAATAAATTAAATGGCACGGAAACAAGTAAAGCCAAATCGAGTGTCATTTGTTCATAGTAATTAATACAAATAAATTGATGTGCAGCTCATCATTACGATATTTATCTAACATACGTCTAAGCTAGGTAATAATGTTACATGGTTTACGTGTAACCAGTTCACCAATCCATAGTAGCTACCAAACCTAAAACTATATGTGTAATATTTTATTTTTATACTTAATCTGTGCAGGCTCTCTAATAACTTTAATATACTACTTTAAAGACACACTTGGATACAAATCTAATTTAGTGTGTGCATGAGGGATGTAAAGATATGCGTGTGCATGTGTGTGTATATTTTGTGTGTGTGTGTGCATTTATGCGTATATATATTCACATATATGTGCATATAGACACAAACAAACAAACACCCATGCGATCTAGATAAATAAATCACGACATGCACATGCATTTTAATATGATTGCCAGATAACAACATAAACAGTAAGCATACTGTCAAATCATGATGCCATCAGAAAGTAAATTGAATGAACTACATGATGAGCCATATATCCCCTAAAGCAGTAAAGAAACAAATCAATGCGGCGTTTCAAGACATATTTTCAAATAACTCATTCATGCAGTTCATATCATTTGGTACTGTCACAACATGAATGTCAAGGTCTGAAAATGTATAAATATAGGGAAAATAAATCATGCGACACATGCAAGAGAATTCTGGTGTATATAGGGTTGTCAGACACATCCACTGACTGTAGCAAAGCATGAAATTGTATATATTGCCAAGACAACTGATGTTTATGTCAAGATCCATCAGTTGCCATACAACAATAAGAGATGTCCTACTCAATATCTGAGTTGTTTCTTTGCTGATTTATTCTTGTTTTTGGATAGGGGAAAGTGCGTGAAACAAGAGCAACTCAGCAAAAAAAGCAACCAATAATGGGTAGAAACAGTGAAGATATCTGTGATTAGGTAAGCAAAATTTCATACCCAAATCAGCATCATTATAGGGGTACACAGTAATAAATGACACTTCCATAATAATTATGTCAAAAAGCAATCCACTAATTTAATCAAATAATGTAACTACATATTTGAACACTCGGGTTCATAAAACAGCTTAATTGTTTTAATTGCATGGTGACACCAATTACCCATATGATCACAATTGTGGTCCTATAAGTTCTTAGTTATATTATATTAAGTTATAATGATTAGAACTTGACTTTAACTTATGATTATCAATCAGATGAGTGGTTGAACTTTCAGCAGATGTTCTGCTATACTTGCTAACAAACATCATAAGTAATATTGGCAGATAATCTGAGAAAGTTTCAACAACAATTCTGGTGAAAATGAGAGCATGTCCTGTTATAGCATATTTGCATGTCATCCTAGATAGAAAGGTCTTTTATCCCAATGATCCGGATGTAGAATAATTCTTCCCCACAACATTAGAATTATGTAATGTAAATCCTAACAAATGAGTTCGTTCATCTATGATTATGTAACTAAAAGATAACTAAAAAGATTTATTAAAATCAACAGAAACATCACATAATCAGTTGACGCTTAATATCTAGGAATAATAAATATAAACTAATTATTTTATAAAATAAAAGCTTGCATGGCTCCAGTTAATAACTGATCTAATGTTAATTTATAACTTAAGCATAAATTAGGACTGAGATAGCAATCTTGCTGCTGAAAAATGTTTTCTTTCAAAAAGATAACTGACAAAAGCATTAACATTGGAATACATTATTATTTAAATGAGCTCAATTAAATATATGTATTAGCATTTTATAAAGAAACATTAACACGGTTTTATCTCCAAACATTCTAGGACACTGAATGGCCTAGATTGTGTCAATGCGTCGTTAATCAATATTCATCCATCCCAATTAAATACGCAGTCGTATCATTGTGCTGTTGATTAAAAAAATTGATAATCATAAATTCTGGGTTCGATTATAAGGCATTAAGAAAATGTAAACAAAATACAAAAACCTGATCTGTGTTAGTGATTAATTATTAATAAAGAAACACAGCATGCAGCAATGAAAGAGAAAAAGGACAGTCACTCTTCTACAAACATCCTGCCATTTATTATATAAGATTTATATTCTAGATTACAGCATAATGTGTTGAAAAAGGATTGTAGGTTTAACACAGGACAAACTTAACTCTGTATAGTTTTAATTATTTGAAAGAAATACCAAATTAACAAACCATAACAAAAAACTCTAAATATATCAAAGAGCAGGATATTTGTGCCAGATATTGAAGGTCTTGTATGGATTAAGATTATATATATATATATATATATATATATATATATATATATATATATATATATATATATATATATATAAGTAAATATTTTGCTACGGAAACACACAAAAGACAGAAGCACTAAAAGCTGAATATTAAATATGCTAATGTACATCTGTCTTAGCTGTGACCTTCACCTTGTTCTGTGATTGGTTGTTCTATCAGGTGACCAATTGGTGTAGTTCTTTCAATACTTGCTTGTTCTGAATCCAACCTGGAACTAGGCTCAAACAGATTGACATTTTCTCTGTGATCAGATATCTGTGACAGCGGAGATCTAGAAACATTCTTTTCTAATGATCCTGGATCCTGATGATAATTATTTATTGCCGGATTCTGAGGTTTTGAAGTATCATCCTGCTGTACCTCTGCTAAGCTGTGAGGCTCAGATTTATCACTGTCCAGCTTCGTAGCAGAGCTCAGAGGTCTTGTAGAATCATTTTCATCTCTATCAGGTGAGTTTTCAGAATTTAGTATATCTTTAGCATGCCTATGACTATGAGTAGAACTCAGTGGCCTTGAGGAATCTTCAGTTCCGCTATCAACTCTCATTTTTACATCTGGATGACTTCTAGGGGATTCAGTATCTCCAGTATGTGCTTTTGGAGAGACTGTTGTAGGTGTATTTCCCACATATCCATCACCTTTCCCAGCATCATCATCTAGCATCTCAGCATCTGGTGAATTTGTTTCATATGGTAAAGAAGTTGTATTGGGATCTTCAGTAGCTGGTATCTGACCATGTACAGAACTCATAGGGAAGACAGGTTGAGGACTGCAATACCTGGATGACACTGAATTCTTCTGGGACTCTGGCCGAACCATCACATCACTTCCAGTTCCTGATTGTGGTGATGTATTTTCTCCAATGGGTTTGTCCTCCTCTGCATCACCAAAACCTTCCAAAGGTGTTGCCTCACTTCGAGAAAACACATCATTTGGGACTTCTTCACCTATGTTAATTATATCTGGTCCAGGAGATGGCGACTTCTTTGCTCTTCGAGCAGTCTGACCAAGCTGTTCTTCCATCTCCCTCTCATGGCGGTCCAGCGAGCCACGGTGTTTGCCTTTATACCGACGCAGTGCCTCTGCCTTGAGCAGAGATGTGGCCTTTTGTAGACCCTTCTGTTGGGAGGGTTCAACCTTTTTTGAAGGACTTGCTGCCCTTTCTAGACAAATGCATTGCCAATAACAACATGACCATATGTTAGCTGTTATGTAACACAGTAGTTAATGAAAATCAAACACATAACACAATGCAAAACTGCTAATTAATGTTAAATGCAGTAATGAAAGATTAATGAAATCTGAAGTGATATTAGTATATCCCATGGCACATCATTATTAAATTGACACATAACATTATTTGTGCAAGACTTTGTTGCACATGCCGAACAATAAACACATATTTTTTTATAAATATAATAAATCAACATTAGTAAATTAATATTCTTCAACCACCCATTAAAAACTAACTAAGAAGCTCACATTGCACAAATCTACTAAAAATTGAAAACTTTAATTGCCACCATGGTAGCTAATATGCAGAACAATAATAATAATAATGTATATTTAATAATAATCAATGATGTACAATCAACTGATTATTGCATCTTTTAAAAACAAATCACTGGTTTAAAATGAAAACAAACAAAATGTGTAAATAAATGAAGAAAAATAACCATACTGAATCAATTACTCATATCATTAATGACAATTTGAGATAGCCAACTTTTTCCACAAAATTATCTTACACATTACAAATATTTAGTCAGATACAGTTTTTAAAGTAATTCTATTCCACTGTCAATATGTTGATAATAGTTGTTTCGTCAAATATCTGTGACTATCAATTTTCACACTCTGCATTAAAAACTGCTATGAAGAAACTGCATGTGGTTTATAACATATGACGTTGCTTGTAGTAGAGACCTATAAATAGAATCTATCAGTCATTGGGTTAGCCTGCCTGGTCTAGTTTTAATTTGCATCAAATATTTGTGCATATAACCCAGCCATCTTATATATCTGATTCATTGAAAATGATGAACAACATAAATACGTCCTATAAAGCTGCAGATAGGATATAGTCAAAAGTTCTTTCAATTTTGGATTATTTGCACAAACTTCTAAACAATATATCCAACCAATAATGCAGGACACAGGAGCTAAGGATAATGTGCATCGTGGGGCACAAATTATAAGAAAATTGAAGGCTCAACAGTGTTACTCAAATATTAATTGGCTGACTCAGCAAATGTTGTCAATTTTTGGCACAGAGCAGCATAGAATAGTTGAAAGTAATCTGAATTGGTGGTGTTTGTTGTCTGATTCTCTAAATATGTTCTAAGGAATACTGAAGGTTACTGGAAATTCTGAATAATTGCAAAGGATTGGACTACTATAAGGTAGTTAACCAAGTACTTTCAATTGCCCATCTGAGATAATTAATTACCATCTTTCTGGACTACTGAATTTTCTACAAGCAACAGCTTCCCACAATCCCACTCAACATTAACACACAAAAAAAAGATCATGGTTGCATGTTTTACTATCAGTGTATTTGTTTTGTAGAAAATTGGAGGTAATCTTTAACGATTTTTTACTGTAACAAGCTGCCACTATAAAAATTGTCAACCTCCGGAAAAAATGATATGACGATCCTATATTTGTTGAAGACACCCACATATATGGTTTATACATTTTGACATAGTTAACATAACAAAAGTTTATGTGGCAGTAATTTAACCTTCATTTGCTAGTTTTCCGATTTCATCCAGAATAAATTCGATTCTTCCGTGCTGCAGGAAGAGAGCGGTGTCTTATATATTCATATACATATACAAATCCAACCCTGCTGTAGAATGCAACCAGCCTCGTAACAATTACCATCCTATACTATAGTGCTTCAGAAATGTCTGCTTGCTGGAATACCTGGGTAGCTTTTAGGATAATCTACTGGTACATTCAAAATAAGACAGAATTCATGTAATAATTACACACTAAATATTATAGTTCCAACATTCCCCTAATATTTGGGGATGGTTGAGATTCAGCTTCTATATTTATTGCTTATAATGTTATCATAAATAATGTGATTTATTTTAACTAACTTGTTCTGCTTCTTGTCTATGCTTTGAACACAATTTTTCTGTGGTAGAGAATGGATAAGAGTGTAACACTCCCTATTCACATGGGAGATCAAGATATGAATACTGACCTTGGCACTGCAGTCTGTGGATGTTTTCATTCAGTGAAGCAATGGGCAATGTTTTATCAACCAAATACTCCATTCTAAATTTGTATAGAGTTCAGTACCCGGTGATGAACCATTAAATTATAGACCATTTGCATTAATTTTTAATAATTCAATGGAGATGGCAGTGCCATTTAATGTGGTCAGCCATCCACAATGTTGTGAGCCAAGAAATTAATCCCTTGAAAAGCTCTTGCTGGGATCAAACCTGTGACTTATCTACTAGGCCACTGGAGCTCACTAAACCAAAATGATCCAGAACTTGCCTGCTTGTAGTTCAGGGAGTATCCCCAGACTGTCGCTTGTTTGGCACAGCCTCTAGAACTTTGGTTCCTTATATATATATATATATATATATATATATCAGATACGCACATGACCCATAAAGTGAGCATTTAACCAATAATTAAATGGTCTGGATTCCATGGGCTCTGCCTACAACACAGTGACACCACACATAGCATGCCTGTAATCTATATAGAGATATTGCTATTTAGGAATTTCCCCCGTTCGGGGGCTAAAAGAATTTAAACAAATCAATTAATTTACCATTTACTTTTTTTCAATTCAGAATTTTTTTCCACAACAATCCTACTTGGAATATAAATTACTCTGAGTAGATATTCCAAGTAGGTATTCAGAGTTCTTACTTATGGTAAAATGTATTAGGCAAAAAAGTCGAACTGGAATTGATAAATTTGATGTGGAACTGACCAAATGGAATTGAGTGGAATTGGAATTTACAAAGTGGAATTGACCCCATGTCTGGTATATATATATATAAGCTTACTGTGGAAGAATAAATACTGAACCAATAGCTTAGAGAATGCACTAAAACCTACGGTTCCAGATCTATAGCATAAATACCATTTTTGTAATGTTGCTTCATTTTATGTCGTAATAATTTAATGGATGTAAACTTTTTGTCGGAATCAAATAAAGTAATAAATGAAAGGGGAATTAAATTAAATATGTTCATCTTTGGGATTTTCCAAATCTTCATCGTGATCATTAGCCATGTAACCCGCTTTTTAATTCTGGCATACCAGAGAGCGTAAAACCCACCATAAATGTCAGAATTAGAATGTCAAAGTGGGTGAGGAGTAAGTCTGCATGTCTACATGGTTTAAACTTTTCATAAATTCATGTAGATCGCTCTAGATCCAAGTCTACGACTATACCGTAATACGTCAATAGTAGATTATCTAGACGATCTAGATAGTGAGATACGTCACATACGTGTTGTCCAAATCAACAAATGTAGAGCATGCAAGCTGAAGCTTACACCCTGCTACTTTAATATAATGGCAGTAAGTATTTGCAGTTAATGGCAATGTCACAATTGGTTAACCTCGTTGATTTATCAGTAATGTATACATACATTTTAAGATAAATAATAAAACGTTAAGAAGTCACAGCAAATTAGGTCACCAGCAGTCGTTAATCGTGAGCTGGATACATCAATATTCATATTGAATATCACATCGTTGTCAAGTTTACGATTATATTCTTTCTAATTACTGAAACTCAATGAAAAAGTAAATTAGTATCTGAAATGTATATCTAATAAAACTATTCGTTGTCACCTTGTTTTTTCACTTCATCATCTTCGGATCTGTCCATTTTAAGAGCGGAAATACGCCGTTGCTAGGTATACAAGGAGGTGCTAAACTAAATACTGCCACGAATTGATATATCAACAATAAGACGACCACAAACACTTTCGTCACCTGCCATATTCGTCACAGATTAAATTCGTAACTAGAATACAGATGTTTGTGGTAGGGATAGGTTTTTGTTATAATTATAGTCAGCATAACTATAATTATTGTTGTTGTTTTTAATTATTATTTTAATTATTTATTGTTTACTAATGAAGACTATGCGCCTTTTTCTGTCTGACATCAATAGCCCTGTACTTTCAACCCGGTTTGGCATTATTATGTTATATTATAATATGCCCAACTGCAATATTAATTTGCTAGCTTAAAAGGACTAACTTTAGCAAACCGAATTAACATTTTCTACGTAATAGCTATAATAGACTGATCCAGGCGAAATGCGTTGCATCTGTTACCAACTGCGGTCTCGGGTTAGAAACAGTTATGGCGCCCACTGTTAATAGGGGATGGCAACTTTTCACTAACGATAAATACTGGAAATCTTTCAGCAAATTATTTCATATTATATGGAGACTGAGGTTAGTATTTCAGCTGAACGATTTCGTCAATAAAACTATAAAAAAACACATATTATCTAGCAAATAAATTTAACTCCCTCCCCAGGATAAGCGCGGTTTAGGCACCTTAAACGGTGCTAACACTTAATTAATCGGCTATACTGAAATCATGGCGACTGAAGAGGAGATGAATCTACTCAATAGAATATCTCCTGTTAAAGGATGTTTGCGTCGGACCAACAGAAACAGTATTGATACACAACCGGAAGTCGACATCACTAGTCAAAATTGTCAATAAACCGGGAATAAAATGATGACAAAAAGAGGTAAAGTGGACAAGAAAAAGGTCAAAATAGCACTCTCCAACAATCCTGAAGACGAATCTGAACCCGAGACATTCCAATGTGAATATTGCTTAACCCCAGGCTTCATGTCGATTGAATGTGAAAAATGCAATAAATGTGGATGCCAATATTGTACCCACATGCCAGCTATGTCCACAAAAATCTGGGTAAATGGGGAAGCTTGCATTGGTTCTGTACTACACAGCCGTTACCATGTTTTGTAAATCTGACAGTATCCACTTTGACAAAACAGAAAAAGCCAAACAATATCAGTGCCAGGGAATCACGCCTCGAAGACATGATGACTATTCTGGAAGAACGTATGGATAAAGTTATAGCCGAAAATGAGCAAGTTGTGAAATCCTATGCCCAAGTGGTCAAGGATGCAGCTGAAGGAACATTCCACATTATCACACCCCAACCTATGACGGGGACCACACCAGCAGAAAGAAGTATAGTTAAGTTGTTCGATGAATATGCCGACCGAGAGAGGGGGAATAATCTTATTATTCACAATATACCTGAAAGTGAAGTACAAGACCTACCTGGCAGAAACAGAGATGACATACAGTCAATACAGAACCTCATTGAAAACGGCCTAGATATTGATGGAGTGGAGATTACTTAGGCAATACTGCTAGGAGGACGAGAACAGAATAAAGGCACAAAACTCAGGCTGATCATTGCTACCCTGGATACACCAGCCAGGAAAAGAGTAATACTAACAGCATAAAAAACCCTCAGAAACACAGATAATTGAGCTAAAGTATACATATGCCCAGACCTCACCCCTAAGGAGAGAGAGAGAGAAAGAGAGAGAGAGAGAGAGAGAGAGAGAGAGAGGGGGGGAGGAGGGAAGAACACTGAGAGATTGGCTGGAAAAAAAGAAGAGATGAAGAAGAAGATAACTTAGTAATAAGAGGAAACAAAATTGTGAAATTTACACCACGTACAAAGACACACTGCAGCAGCACAGCCGATGGCTGACCAAACAGAATCCAATTCCTCCACTATATCACTAGTGGAAGAAATGAACACAAAGTGACTAGACAACACAAAAAGTAAAGATGAGCATCAGATCATAAAATATATGAAAATACTGTATACGAATGCTAATACATTAACAAACAAAATGATTGTGTTATAGCTATTAACAGCTGACAACAAAACAGACATTATTATAGCCATTGAAATAAAGCCAAAACACACCTTTGAGCCAACTAAAATTAGAAAGGTACGTCACATATTCTAACCTAGAACACTAAGAAGCATCAAGAGGTATTGGCATATACATAACAGAAAAACTAACTAAACATACCACTGAAATTAATATAACCTCCAACTTCAACGAATGTCTATGGTTGTCGATGAATTTACGTGGGAACGATAAACTACTATTTGGATGTATATATCGTAGCCCCTTGAGAAGTATTGAAAATGTTATGAACATGTGTGATCTATTACACAGAATATCATCCTTAAAAGCAACTCATCTCACGATAGTAGGAGACTTCAATTACCCAAACATCGATTGGAGTACCACCACCAGAAATTTATTGATACAGTTTGTGATGCATTTGTACACCAGCATGCCACAGAGCCTACTAGGTATCGGCATGGACAGAACCCTAATGTTCTGGACCTCATCCTCATAAATGAGGAGAACATGATTAAAGGCATAGAATACATACAAGGACTAGGTCTCAGTGACCATGTATACTTA
The DNA here is from genome assembly GCA_025642065.1 of Paralvinella palmiformis. NCBI lineage: Eukaryota > Metazoa > Annelida > Polychaeta > Terebellida > Alvinellidae > Paralvinella > Paralvinella palmiformis. Next base: position 115,984 of record JAODUP010000450.1, on the reverse strand, counting down.
ATATATAACCTTGATGTGTATACACAAGAACTGGAGAAATTAAAGCCGAAATTCTGCTACCACAAATGCGACTATGTTGGCATGAACAAGCACCTAAAAATAAGCTGGTCACAGAAATTACAGGACAGGAATGAGGAGGAGATGGCTATAGTTTTCTACTAAGTTCAGCAATGCAATGAACACTTACATACCAAATTCCAGACCGAAAACAAATAAAAGAAGAAACAGCATGGATGAACAGAGCTGCCATGGCCAAGCAAAATAAGTAGTATAATGCTTGGATACATTACACACAAACAGGCGACTATATTGACTATGACAGGGCTACCCAAGAGAAAAACGAACTTACCTAAATGACGAGAAACTTATGCCGAGAGTTTGAAAATTACATAGCCAAGAACATTAAGACTGATCCTAAAGCTTTCTGGCGGTACACCAATTCAAAGTTGGAAAGCAGACCAAAGTTAAGTGATCTAGTGGATGGAGATAGAAAGTTAACTCGTGATGATAATGAAAATGCAGAATTGCTCAACAAGTTCTTCATAAGTGTTTTTACTCAAGAAGACACCAGCAAGATCCCAAAACTTGACACAATTCCTACAGGAACACCACTCACCCACATAGAAATAACCCCAGAAAAGGTTGAAAAGAAACTGTTAAAGCTTAAAGTCACCAAATCTGCAGAGCCAGATGGATTCAACCCAATAATTCTCAAGGAAACAACATCCTCTATATGCCTTCCCTTAAGCATCATCTAAATACATGGAAAGAGGGCAAAATCACACCCATCCACAAAAAAAGGAGCAAAACCACCGTCGGAAATTATAGACATGTAAGCTTGATGTCCGTTGCTGGAAGAATGATGGAAACCTTAGTAAGAGACCAGATTGTGAGCCACATGATGGAAAACAATTTATTCTGTTACGAACAGTATGGGTTTGTACCAGGTCGGTCATGTATGACTCAACTACTGATCACGATTGAACTAAGGACGAACTGCTGGACACGGAGCTCTGTTAGATGTCATCTATCTCGACTTCAAGAAGGCGTTCGACTCTGTCCCCTATAAAAGGCTGCTGTCTAAGTTAGATGCATATGGCATAGGAGACCCCAAAAAGAAGTGGATCAAAAGATTTCTAGTGAATCGAAAACAAAAGGTTACAGTAAATGGAATAATGTCATCATGGTCGGTAGTACTTAGTGGTATCCCCCAGGGTAGTGTTTTAGGTCCTATATTGTTCGTTATATTCATAAACGAGATGCAGTGACCAGTACCACTAAGATATTTGCAGATAACACCAAACTGCTTAGAGTTATCAGAGGACATGAGGAACGCGAGAAACTCCAAAATGTCTTAAACCAACTCGTCAAATGATATGAGAGATGGCAGCTTGGATTCAACGAGAATAAATTCAAAGTATTCCACTTAGGCAACTCAAATCAAAAGCACATATATGAGATGAATGGCTCAACCTTAGACATAGCCCATGGGGAGAAGGACCTAGGTGTCATAGTGGATGACCTAAAATTGCACACGCACATAGCTAATGCTGTAAATAAAGCTTTTAGAATATTAGTCTTGATCAGGAAGACCTCACACTCCTCGACGAAACAATAGTGCCAAGACTATTCACAACCGTGGTTAGACCGCACCTTGAATATGGAAATGTGATCTGGCATCCGAGGTACAAAAGAGTCAAACTAGAGGTTGAGAAAGTACAGAGAAGGCAACTAAACTGATCCCAAGCATTAGGCATCTCCCATATGAGGACCGGCTTAAATTCCTACAGCTGCCATCTTTAGAATTTAGAAGGCGACGGGGGATATGATCCATGTATTTAAGATTATGAATGGTATGGACAGGCTAGATCCCCATAACTTCTTTACCTTCCCACCTAAAAAAGTGTTCAAGGGACGACGCAAGATTGATTTGAGGAGAAGCGTATTTAGCCAAAGAACAATCATGACTGGAACTACCTGCCTGAACATGTAATATATTGTGCTAGTCTGAACAGCTTTAAGTCAAATTTGGACAAATTTGGGAAAGGGGAGCACTATAGATTGCCATGATAAAATGAGATATATGCACTCCAGAAATACAGCCAAGAAGGACCGGAATACCGTAACAGGCATTGCCTTTTAATTTCGTAAATAAAGTATTAAGGGATCAATACTTATCAGGATATAGCCCAATGATTGAGCGGCCCAATTTTTCCAGATGAATCACACAGCTAAGCTAAGCTATGTTGACTCGATGGGGATTTTTAGCATGGGTTTCAATGGATTAGATAAATGATTTTAAAAATAAAATTTTAGCTGAATGTAAATTGATTTTAATGAATATATTTTTAAATATTTGATGTTCTGGAAATATTATTTTTACTTGTACCTGGGAGCTAATCATATATGTAACACCTGTATATTATTTAATATTTTTGTAATTACATTAGAGTATTAACAACCTTGACATTTACATGTAGTAAACATTGCTGGTAAATAGCCTAAACACAGCTTTTCAGTAAGACATTTATTGGCCACTACATGCGTAAATCGCCATGCAACACAGTGATTCTCAGACTTCTTACCCGAGACCGTAGTGTGAAATTCAGCCGCATGGTGGCGCCAGGGGTAATTGAATCGGTCTATTAAACAGACTTAAAAGTAGTTTCAGGCTGTTTAAGACTATACCAATCACAGTATTGTTAAATTGTTTCCATTCTTTGCCACAGATCGACAATATAATTAATAAAATTCGGCCGGGAAAATGCCAAATTGAAATAAAGAACATAACTATTTGTCATCTTAATTCTTCTCTATTCCGAAGCATCCCCCGGATATTCAGCTGATACCCATCTTCTTCCTCCTTCCATCTGTCCTTCCTTCTTTTGATCATTGAACTACATTAATTGTTTGTACCTTCGTTAAGAATCCATAGCTGTCTGGTAGTTATAGTAAGTATTTTATTTTAGTTAAGAAATATTTTTATCTTTGCTATATAAAGGTCCTAGGCTGTATCTTAATTAGTATCCTGTGTTGTAATAGTTTAATATGTAGTATTACAGTTATGACAGTCTCATGCAATGGGTCCAATAATTTGGTATTCTGTCATACATAAATTAATGCTATTTCTATGACTATGTCTATCAGAATATAGATTTTGATATATATATATATATATATATATATAATCTTATTTGTCGTTTCCAGACAGATATCGTGCATATGTCCATTAGTACATGTGTCGGCTTAATGGTGTCAACAACTGGTTTAGGTTTCATGTAAAGGTGAAATTACTAATAAAACCCCAAGAGAATACCAAAATGAAAGTGTCACATGTGATTTATCAATGACTGATATGCAATGGTTATTTCAGAATAAATTGCTGTAACCCTCGAACTAGTCAAAAACTGGTGTTAAGTTGAGCTGAACTAAAAATTACGATATGTTTTATTTAGTTATTAGCACTAATACTTTAACTCTGCTAATTCAGATTTTAAGTGGGACTTGCATAACGTTCAAAGTTCTTTTTAAAAATATTTTGAGTAACCTGTGTGTGTGTGCGCGCGCGCGCGCGTGTGTGTGTGTGTGTGTGTGTGCGTTAACCGTGTCGAATAAGACACTGACACAGATAATCTCGAATCATGAATTAAAACTCTGAACGATTCATCAGGGGATGTCAGAGCAGCCCTATTTAGAGCGAATTATTAGTTGGTGCAACTTTCTTCAAAGCAACACTTTACAAATCAAATACCTCATATCAATAAATTATATATATATATATATATATATATATATATATATATATATATCCGGCCCATTTAGCTTACCATGAGCACAAACGTGGCCGTAAAATACCAATCATATATATATATATATATATATATATAAACTCAAAACGAGTTGATTGCTCTTGATTGTCAAATTTCTGATGAGTGAAGACGTCATTTCAAAGAGAGCATGTTGTATTCTGAAACATTTTAAAAGTCACTCGTCCACAAATACAACCCTCTTGGTATCTAGGTATATAGCTATTTCTGTTGTACATTCGATTCAATTTACATGTATTACTATCATTCAAGTAGTTCATCTAAGATTCTAGTTTTTGTACATTGTTTTCTACGTGTCTGCTTTTAAATTTATGTGAATACGTTCAAATCCCATGACCCTGGGAGGATGGTTGCAAACTCCATCGAATATATTCAGATTTCTGTCCAAGCATATTATTTTAATTAATTAAAAATAGCCGCGATAACAAAAAAGTACATTTTCACTTGAGGGTTGGGACGAAGCTTACGGAAGTACTTGAGCAACGTATGGTTGCGAGCATTGCATGAATAATTAATGGCTCATCGCAGAGTATTAGTACTTTTAAAAACGCCTTTTCAAATATTTTAAGAAGAAAATAGCGTATGCACAGGTATTTAATATTACCTGTATGATACACTTAAGTTGGGCTGTTTGATGCTTTGTGAGAAATCGTCATATGTGTGGTTGCTGTTCATACTGCACAATGGCACATTTCGTCACATCTGATTACACCCATTGCCTTCACGGATAAAGAAAGGAAACAAAAACAGCCTCTTAAGATTCATCACTTTCTTCGTGTACTCTGATCTATGTTGTAAGAGACGTCCAAAAGGAGATATATATCGCGAAATAACATCGTGCGCCGATGTGCGGGTAAAAAGTAGGCCAGTCCAAGTTTAACGTTCAAGTAGTTCGAATCAGTCTGTAAATAATATATAGATAATACTTATTATCATAAACACGTTTTTATTAAGATATCATATTTATATAATGCCATATTCATATAAACACTATAATTGTAATTGGTATTATATAAAAATGCAACAATAAAAACACAGTATAATTAGGTAAATTATATAATTTTATTTTTTTAAAGTACATTATGAAATATAAGCTGCAGGGAAGATGATATGTTAAAGTTGTTTAGTCTCGCCGCTCTTCCCACCTGGAACATAAGTATGAGGAACGGCTGACAAGGGAAACAAATACCATAAACACAGCCATCAGCCGGATTCGAACCCACAACTTGGAGCTTTGCACCGCATTGATCTAACTACCAGGTCATTTAATTTACATATTGTAATAAATGAACGAAATATAATGTTTAATATATCCTTTAAAAATTAATTTTTCATTGTCTTAATATTTTAGTTACACCTATAGGCATTAATTAAGTGATCTATGATTTTACATTGGAACATGCTCTTGGCATTCTAAGGTAATAACTATAATTTGTTCATCATCTTCAGAAATAAAAAAATGGAACTGAGAAAGGGTGTGTGTGTGTGTGTGCTTTATGTTACTGTTTTACAGCCACGTTTGTCCACATTTTAGGTGAAATGGGCAAAGCGACCTTCAAATGTAATGAGGCCGAAGAGTAAGATGAAACACTCTTATTGACATAGGCCGGCAGAAGTTATGAACACAGTTGCTAGAAGTCTATAACTAGCCATGCTACCTGTTAGACAATCGACCCCCCCCCCGCTATAGTGTGCATGGGTGTGTGTGTGTGTGCGTGTGTGTGCGTGTGTTATACAGTTGTCAATAATGCACAAACCATTCTTCACAATCGATTTAAAACTATATTTTCTTCATAGAACTTAGCCATATTTATAATCCTAGCACATCGAGTATCTCAGCCACCAAATCTTATCCGATGTAAATATAAAAAAGAAAACTCCATTTAGAAAATGGTCACCGTTTGACTTGTTATGGAGTCGGCTAGCATGATTGAAAACGACAAATCAATACGTTACTGCCAGTTTTAGTCCAGAGCGCGGACACGAAGCATGCTTCGCGTTAATGGGTCATGACGCGGACTGATTTAATGTGTCACCAACAAACGATTCCATAAAGATCCCAGGCCAGACATAATGGCGTGCGAGATCAGAATAAAGCGGTTACGCCATTTACTTCTAGTACATCATAATCCGGATTTATCGCTCAGAGCTCTAGCTCTGTAGACGCCATTCTGCTCAATGGCGTGCAAGAATTTGCCCCGCCGTGGAACGGTAGACGGGTGGAGGGCCTGGTACGGTAGAGCAGCGAGTAGCCAGCTACATGACAAGATTTTACGGGAGCGGGCAGGTGGGTTCTGGTATCATGTTATTACGGATACATTTTGTGCGAATGATGCGGTTCGTACAAATATAATTGCGAACATTCATTCAATTTTGACTCCACAACTCAATATTTAGCTAAAGGTTTTTGATTATTTATTTATATTAGATTATTAATTTTGAAAAGACGCACGGAATGGAGGAAGCCACGGGTTCCCTGGATAATATGATATAAATAAATACATTAGCAATTTTTAAAGGAATACTATTCAGGTAAAAGCTAGAGATGTTTGGTAAAATCACCCCACTCGGAGCACATAAAAATGATAAAATGCGCATTATATGTGACGTCAAACCTTTGACTTCAAATAAAAGAATCTGCAAATGATTTGTTGTTATTAGTTCTATTGTCCTCGTGCTGTACTATAAATACCCACTCGAAGTGGACTTAATTACATATATATATATATATATATATATATATATATATATATATATATATATATATATATAAAGACCTTAATTTTCCGAGTTGCGTAAACAAATCGTATATCATTGTGTATGTGCGTGGGGATGCCAGCTTTATAAAATTACTATAGATTACACTAGTATGTGAAAATATGAGCTTGGAGTGGATGATGGTGATTTCTATGGTGTGTTTGTTTTGTTTTTTCGGAGAGAATCCCCAGGCTGTAGCTTATTCAGTACAGCCTCTATGTTGGAGTGGTTGAGAAAGCTCCCCCACCACTCACAGAGGAGCAATACGGAAAGATGGTACCATGTTATACTCATATATATAGTAATTCACCAAATATTTATACGGGGGAGGGGATCCGATGTTGGACGGGTGCTGGAGAGAAATCCTGATCCGCGGTGATCTCGAATTCAGATACCTTCATTGTTAATCATGTATACTGGATATTACTTTATGATGATACTGAATTATGATACAAAAACAGGAATAAGAACAGGTTTATATCTGTTTAATTTAGTGCATTATTGCATAACTTCATATTAACTATATAAAGTCCATTTGGCGTATACCAGTATGGATGCCTTGAGACCCACTTGGACGAAGTTTCCATGCCAGACATCCGTATTTCTATAACAGCTCAATTACCACCGGAGTATACAGCGGAGTGCTTCTTGAGAACACTGCCAAGTTTGAACAATATCGTCTGTCTTCAGCTACACGGTTGTTTACAACCGTGCGATGGCAAAGGGCGTAGAACTTTGGACCTCCGGATAATTGCCTACCAACTCTATCAACTTCCGCAACGTAAATTACCGCTTACTGAAGTAAAGCATCACTCAAACCAAGCTCCCCCTAGTACGAATATGTATTTTGTACTGGAATTAGGAGACCTGTAGCCTAGTAAACACAAGGGCATGGAGTTGCTGCAAATTGTACAAATTGCCTATCCCGAACTATCCCCGTCAGATTGTCAACAATATTTAGCCATATTATAAACATGTAGCCTATCTTCATTCCAGAGCATCAGTAATTAAAATAACAGAAAATACCCCAAATATTGTTACGCTCTACATATAAATATAAATTGCTATAACATACTTAGACGATATCGTCTCCAGGATATTATCCTGACACTGTTTCATCTGATTATGTTTCGTTCACTCAACTACTTATCTCATATATGACTTCTTGCCCTTATATGCCATGTCATTAATGAGCCTTTTAGCCTTATCGGAGCCATTTCAGCTGGGCGTTGTTCTTTCGCCCCGGCATTTTTCTTCTTCGCCAGTTGGAGCCATTTCCGGCTTTCAATAGACATCAATACTTCCGGCTGTTTTCTCCTACAGATTGCTGTTTTTCTCAGTCAATCTCTTGCCATTAATTAATTAATTGTCTTTCATCTCTCTTGGCAACTTTCTCCTTCCAGAATTTCTTCCAATTTTGATTTTTCCCCAATTTCTGAATCCGGAGCAGAGAGTTAGCTGGAAGGATTAACTGGAAGAACGGTCCTTTTCTGATGAAGGGTACTGAAAGTTAGAGCCGAGATACCTGAAGTGATATATATATATATATATATATATATATATATATATATATTGTGTGTATGTGTGCGTGTGCGCGTGTGCGTGTGCGTGTGTGTGTGTGTGTGTGCGTGTCTGTGTGTGTCATTTAGAGAAGAACATTATTTATCCTTCATTATAGATCGAGCAGGGACACACAGTATTGTAAGCTATACAATTAATTTAGTTACTAAATTAGTACCCTTTCGTACTCAATAAATAAAGATGTCCCAACTTATCCCCCATAACACGCACATGGATCTCTACACGCAGAGAGTCAAACACATGGAGACACTGGCGGGTTGAGAAAGGTTTTTCTTTGGTATTAAAGTGCATCTCAGGTAATAGCCAGAACACTACAGAAGATAAACAAATACGTAAATTATAAAACAAACTACACGAGGACGCGAAGAACTAATAAGTACAGATACTAACTGATAATTAAACTTGTTATCAAAGGCGAGAATTAAATCCTTGTTTTTCTCAAATCAATAGAGCAAAAACTTCAAAAATTCAATAAAACCATAAATCATAATAATAAAATAAAAAGCGAAATAAAACAACAAAATATAATATCAAAATTATCATACGCCTAAATGCCAGTACATATTTGAGGCGTTCAATGAGATACACTTGAGGTGATTTATCGATATAACTATCCCTTTCCTTGTTATAATCACGATGTTGTCTTATTCAGTGATATCCTGGCTGATTGGTGTTTTCAAACGTTTGGATGTTGATTTCAGATCAATAAGTCGGTAGCTGGTAGTGTAATATTATTGTTAAACTGCAGCAACCATTTCCAGAGTCTGAGATATGTGTCTGGTTTCTTTATGTGGATGAACAGCGACGTGAATGATTTCCGTCGGTTAATCCAGTCGTCGGTGAATCTTTCTTTGTAATATCCCACCTTCTTGACGAGGTTCACGTACCGGATGCCGGCCACTTTGATCGGCAGGAGACCGGTCACGTAGACATCGTCGATCCAGAAGAATGGCGTGATTCTGGAATAGTTGTGCAGCATCGGGATCAGGTCTCCGGTAAGGACGAACGCCAGGCCGGCACAGTACCTAGGATAGCTGCTTCTTCCCGGAAACTCGTCGTTTTTCACGCACCACTTACGGCACGAAGTCGGATCCCGGAGGATGGGCATGGCATTGTCTGCCCAGAGGGGACAGAGGATCAGCTTCTTTTGGCGATCGTGGGCCTTCAGTTCGTCGAGCAGCCGGAATATATTAACAAACGTATCGTCGTCCGCCTTCAGCGCGAACTTTACACCCGGACAATGTACCGATAACCATTTCAGTCCCATCAACGCTTTCAGGGTCAGGTTCCTGTACGTATCGACGAAGTCTCCCTGCAGGATATCGCCGTACGTCTTCGCTTCGACCTTCACCTGCTCGTTGACCGACTTCAGGCCACTACGGCCGAGCAGGAATACCTTGGCCATGGCGTTCGGTCCGCCATATAGACTGGCATTAAGCCATGTAGACCTCAACAGGAGCCGTCTTTCGGCGTTTTGCGGGGACGAGTGGACGTACACGATGTACTGGAGCTGGGATGCAGATCGCCGGCAGATGTTCGGGTTGTCGAGAAGAATGGACACGTCTTGTGGCGGAGGGTATTGTGTCGCCTCCTCCGTTATCGGCGTTCTGGTGATGACGGTCGTAGGGGTGTAATGACGTTCTTGCTCGGCTTGTGTCGCTAACATCTCCGAGACCTGACTCGCATTCGTTATGCTAACGTAGCGCGTGTTGTCGCGACGACGACGACTCGATCGCATTGTGAAACACAAGAAGGTATCCAAATAGATATAAACACACGTGTACACGACGAGTGATACGACGATTAACTGCGGTATATAGCGTCTCGGAACCGTCGATGACTGTATCATGATTGTGGCTTGCCTTTGATATCAGCGGCTGCGGGACTGGATTCTCGCTGATAAGGAAAATAGGGAGCAGGAGCCATTCAAGCAGGAGCCATTCAAAGGCGCTGACTGACTGACTGTCACTCACTCACTCACTCACTCACTCACTCACTCACTCACTCACTCACTCACCACTCACTCACTCACTCACTCACTCACTCACTCACTCACTCACCCACCTATGTACTAACTCACTCACTCTCTCACTCACTCAATAACTCACACACTAGTTCGCTCAGTCAATTGTTCGCTCACTCACTCACTCACTCACTGGTTCGCCCGCTTGCTCGTACGCATGCACCCACACACACACGCATACACACACACACTCATACACGGGCACGCACACAAACCACTCACTCAATTGCTCGGTTAGTCCATTATGTTTAATTTGTTTAATATGGCACGAACCATATTGGAAAGGGCCGAGTTCAAGGTTTGTTTACAATTAATATGCGAGAGATAAACGCATCCAAATCAAATATATAATGCATCAAACAGAAAAGTATAAGACAACGTAGAACATGAGAGCATATAACTCTGGATATTCTGAGCAAAATGCGTCGCGCATAATAACGAACATAAATTCAAATACTAATTTAAATCTATGAATATGATTTAAATGTGTACCTTTCTGTACTGGATAAGATATAATTACAGCTGAAGTCAGTATTCGTGTGGATAATGTGTTTTGCGAAGGGGTGGGGGAATTCGAAGGATTAATGGAAGTAAACTTACTTGATGATGGTAAAGCGTAATCCAGGAGACGTGGAAATACCAGCTATGACGTCATCAGTGAGTACCCTATGACTATGGGCTATCCCAAATAAAAAATGGGATTGGTAATGACTACCTTGAAAATTGACCGGAACCTAATTACACTGATATATGACTTGCTAGATTAAGTCATCAGCAACAGCAGCAACATTATTATTATTATTATTATTATTATTATTATTATTATTATTATTATTATTATTACTAATTTATTACGATTATAACGTTAGATAACCCGTCAAATTCTGACAATAAAGACGTAAAAGCCATAAGATTCCTTGATCCTGTTTGGTTCTAAGTCTATTTGTTTTGCAGTCTTGTTATAATAATAATATACAAAATTTATATAGCGCCCTATATAACCTGTAAGAAGGTTACTCTAAGGCGCTTGACAATAAATAATTCTATGGGTGTAACAGATTTACATCTTTAAAAATACATAATTCTTTCCAGCCAAATACATAATATATTCAGCTAGGAAAAGTGGAAACAAAAATATTAGTTTTTATCTTCTTTTTGAAGGTATCAAGGGTTTTGCACTTTCTGATGGTTACTGGAAGATTATTCCATAAGGTTGCAGCAGCCTTTCTGAAACATCTATTACCGTATGTCACTCCACGTGTTGTTGGTACGGCTAAGAATGCTCCAGACTCAGACCGTAGAGACCTTGTCGGCTGATACGGTAAGGCAAGTTCCTCTAATTACTGAGGGGCAGTCCCTTGAAGTGCCTTAAAAGTGTACATCAAAATCTTGTACTACGACCTATATATAACCGGAATTCAATGCAGGGAGTTTAAGACTGGTGTTACATGTTCTCTATTTTATGAGTGCGAGTGACTAACCTGGCAGAAGATGATTGATAATTGATGTTTTACGGTCACTTTTATGCACAAGGTAGGCTAAATGGGCCGAGCGACCTCCAAAGGTAATGAGGCGAAGTCAAAGACGAAACAACCTTCAGATATGCCCACGCCGAGATTTGAACACGGGTGGTAGATAAGATTTGATCCAGGATAGGGCATTTCCGGTTACTCCAAACGAGTGCCCAAGGCGCGTTTAAAGGATCTTGTGATCTATGACATCGAAAGCAGCAGATAGGTCAAGCAGAACTAATGCCGCCATATACTTCCTATCTAAAGCTTCAGTAATGTCAGGATGGACCTTCAGGAGCGCGGTTTTTGTAGAGTGACCAGTACGGTAAGCTGACTGAAGATTATCGTGCAGTCTGTGACTACTCAAATGGGTCTCCAACCGTTTAGCAACCAGCTTCTCCGGGATCTTCGACAAGAAAGGCAGATTAGACACTGGGCGGTAATTTTTCAATTCCACTTCGTCCAGATTTGGCTTCTTCGGCAGTGGTCTAATATTGGCCTTTTTGAAAGAAAGCAGAACCTTGGACTCCACCAGTGATTTGTTTATAATAGCCGTAATCAAAGGCAGTAGGTATTCCAGCACTTCTTTCAACAGGTATGTAGGTAATGGGTCTAGTTCACAAGATTTTGAGGGAGACTTAATGATAATATCATGTACCTCGTCTTGAGTGGCAGGCGCAAGTTTTGTCAGAGTCTGTCCTTCAAATTTGATATCAGCACTCATCACAACAGCGTCGCTTATTGAAGATTTGTGATTATGAATGGTGTCTCTAATGGTTGTAATTTTCCTCATAAGAAATCACTAAACTTGTTGGCCAAGTGCTCATCAGATGAACAGCTTGGCAGAATGATTTCTCCTTTATGTCCCATCAAATTCTTAGTGATTGTGAACAGACATTTTTGACTGTTCCCACATTCCGCTATCTTGTCTGAATAATAAGTCCTCTTGGATCTTATGAGAAGCTTTCCTACTTCACGACATCTTTCTTTGAATAGCTGATGATGGATCTCCAGCTTTGTTTTCCGCCACAGTCGTTCAGCTTTCCGACGATTGTGTTTTCCTTCTCGAAGTTCTTCAGTGTATTAGGGAGCATTTGGCCTCAGGGTTATAGTTTTCCTCTACCGAGGGGCATGTTTATTGATAAAAACCTAGCACCCGAATTATATGCTTCCACAAGGTCATCTACAGCGGCAGTTGTACATAATAAGGTGGCAGATGATTTGATGTCCTCGATGAAATCTGGCACAGAAATAGCACAATGCCTGTGGAAAGTGATCTCTTTTTTACTATCTTCTCTACTATCATACAGACATAGGTCGACAATAGACGGACTTCCCTTGATGATGGAGCTGCTTTCTCTTGTAATGGTCACATCTAGCGTGTGGCCACGGATATGAGTCGCTCCAGTAACATGTTGTAAAGGCCATAAGCATCAAGTTGACCCGTGAATCGATGAACATTGATATCTGTTGGATCATCAAAATGGAAATTTAAGTCTCCAGTAATAATGACCTCCTGGGGTATGGTTGTTAGGAGGTCAAGCTAATTTGACCACTCGTCTAAAAACATCGTAGCTTTGAAGCGATTCTGTCCAGAAGGAGATGGACGATAGATAATACACAATCTCAGCTGGGTCTTTCCAGCTTTTACGGACAATTCCATGTGTTCAAATTGCGTAAATATACCGTCCTTAGTGGATTGGATTATATTCGAGACTAATCCCTCCCTGAACAAAGCCGCCACACCGCCGCCGCGTTTATCTGGTCTTGCCACATACAGAATATTATAAACAGGATGCACCAACTCAGACAATACCTGGGCATCGATGGAAGTACCCAGCCAAGTTTCTGTCAAAGCCAGTATATCGATGTTGCGAGACGTCACTAAGTCAGAAATTGACAAGGCTTTATTCTTCACTGATCAGCAGTGTAGAGAGAAAAGCGTCAAAAGTTTAGCCGTCTTCAAGCAATCTTTCACTGGTTTAATTGTTTGCAGGTTTTCGTAGCATACAAAACTATTCCTAGTGTGTTTCGGCTGTTCAAACCGCCGTGTCACAATTGTAGCTACAGTAGACACCGTGTTGTCATATTGGCCTTGTTGCTGGTAGCTGTCGGAAAAATTGCAATCAGCCAGCGGGATGTTTTGTGAATTAAGTCTTTTAATTGATTTCTATTTAACGAATGATAATGCCTAATGCTGATGTTAGTCATTTTTGTAGAGGGAATGGTCATGATAAAAAGTAGATTTAAATTCCACTTTAGACTAACTAATAGCAAAAACCCTATAAAGACGAAAGTTTCAGTTTGGATTAAATAGTCTATGTTAAAGTCCTCTTAAAGAATCGCGTTGTTTATTATGGTATTACGATAAGATAATGTATATTTTCCCAACAATTACATTATATATATATATATATATATATATATATATATATATATATATATATATATATATATATATATATATATAGTGTAATTTAAACAAATCCTGGCCACTTTTATTTTCAAACAGTTCCCAGTAACTAATTATTCAAGATAGCGAATTCATTTTTTCTCACCAAGAAAATTAAGTTAACCAAAACCTGCCCACCGGAGTTAAGTGCAACTTGAGCGCTATGACAATGTGTTATACGAGTTTGAAACCAAATCTAAGATTTTACCATATCCTGGCCACATTTTACCTAAGCCGGGCCAGTGAATATGTACTTTTCACCTAACTCTGGCTACCCTTTCTTTAAAGTGATCATACCTGAATAAAGAGTTGTTCGTACACCCAACAATCATACTATCAATGGAACCCATCTGTTATTTAAAGTTTAATATAAGGAAGTAGGCAGAAACCGGTGACTAGGAGAACGAGGTCAGTTTGACTTGGCATGGGGGGACGGTTGTTCGGTAGCCAGGCGAAACACCAAGCCTTAAGGAGCTACCACTGGAAATACCCGATCTAAGCCACTTCGTTAAATACTCATTTGGAACCTGAGATATCTATATTTTACTGAAAGTCTCACAATATTGAAAACGAACAAGACCTTCTAAATCTAAGGTATTTAGACCTTTGTATATCGAAGTAGACTGGAGAACAAACCCCTCGAAAAGGTATCGGAGGTCAGATATATGCAGAGCCCCGTTCCACGCCACATGTACATGTATGCTGAATGGTCTATGTACTAAGCCCATAGTCAGTTTTATATAATAATTTTCAACTTGAATCTGAATAATGAAATGATCGCTCCACAAAGATAGATTGGTTTCAACTCCTGGCTAAGGAATATACACAACAGTCAACAGTAATATTATAAAGGTACAATCTTTTATCATTTTATTCAAACAACAGTTAACTGTTAAAAATGGTTCGTTTCATATGCCAAGTAGTAAATGCAAAGCATTAATCAGGATCTGCATAAGCATAACATCTAACAAGATTTCAATCATATCTATTAAAGACTTCCCTCATTAACGGCTGCAATAACTGTTGTCAGTTCATTGTTTCCATTTGTCCGACTGTGCTGAGAATTTGTCCAAGACATAGAAAGTACCTTCATTGGATTGTGATCAAGGACAATTCTAGTTTCTACTATGTTCCAAATTTTGGGGTCAAATTTATCAAAACATTGCGCTTAATCAAGGTCAGACAATTTGCTTTGAAGTATGACTTCACAACTTCCCGTTCCATACCCTGATGACGAACAGGTGTTGTTGGTTCTGGTTTTCTTAACTTCAGATTAGCATGTCGTTTCAGAATACACACCACCACTTATTTCATGGCTTTCCACCTTTGAAATTCTCACCATACTTTTTCGCATACTGCCCAGCATTGATCAAAAACAGTTTTTTGTCGAATCGTACACCCATTTCTGTCCGGTTTCATGCATAGTCAACCTGTTTTCTATCTTGCTGGTAAGTGAACCCGGATATCCACACCACATTTGCATCAAGTGTTACCTTCTCGCTGAGGTGGGTTTGAAGCATACCCTGTGATACATTAAATGTGGTTTGGACTGCTCGCTGGGACATCTAGCCTGAATTGACTGTCTGAACTGCTGCAACCATAGCAATCTTATTCCAAAGCCTAATGTGTATGGACTTTGAAGGTGGGTAGGAGCTGTTATTTAGTTAACATCCCTAATATGTGACTTACATTCAGTCCATGAAACGTATACGATATAGACATACATGTTATGAGCTTACTATTAATCGTTCACCAGGCATAATGTGATTACCTAATTGATTAAGAACTTGAGTTCTAGAGTGTTACTATAAGACACCCGTGTCGCTTTATTGTTGACTTATAATGCATTAATTTCTTCCTTTTGGCTTTTTATAACCCATTTTGGACATTTTAAAGCCTTTACCTTTACCACATTATGGCTTTTACTCTAGTAGTATTTTTAATTATCGAAAAGACCCACACTTCCAACTATTTGATATTAACCCAAACCTAGCCATGGCCAGGTTTAGGAATATGCGATGGCCACGTTTAGGTGAAATTGACTTCATCCACATTATAGCAAAGAAGGACATGAAGGGATCGTGTTGACACAAAAGAAACTATTTAAAAAGATATTTTCTAAACGTGTTGAAGTCTATAATTGCCCTAACTGTGTTCCATAATATGCTATTTACTTAGTGATAAGAATTTTTTTTTAAAGTGAAACCTTTCGGTGAGAATGTGTTATTCACACCTCAATTTACCACCCGTCCTAATTCAAATCACAACGTGATGACATAGGGTGCCAAGTGTCGAAATGATAGTATCAGTAAAAACATACCCATCGCATGAACATGAACATTATATCTAACAATCATTAAAGTGGTTATGAACAAGAAACTGCAGTGCATGACTAGTACTCGAGCCGTGATGTTGCAGTTGGTTAGAGCTCCGACCTGCTGTTTTATGTGGCGATTGGTTCACTCATCCATAAAAATGAGAACCTGACGGACAGGACGTGATGGCTATGTGTTTGAGTAACGCTTTGCGCCTTTAATAGCAGCATGTGGTATTTGCTTCCTTGGGAGTTGATGGGTGTTGGGTGGAAACAGGTATGAGTCAGGTATAATAATACTGTACAGCCCCTCAGAACAGGGTTACCTTGTTCTGGCGCTATATAAACATGAATTACACACAGTATATAGTATAATTACTATAGCGTCTAAACCGGACAGAATAGATACACCATGTAGTACAGGACATAATCCGTCAAACGTCATCCATGTCAAATGCCTGCCCCATCACACGAACATAGACATTTTATTAATATTGAACTTTTTTTTTTGGTTCTTTCGGGTTATGAAAACGGTGGACAGTGTGCGATCAAAATGTTAGAAAAACACATGGATTGATCAGCATGTATATCGGTCTACCAGGATCGCCCGGATTGCTAATATATCTCTTGCACATTGCGGGAGAAGAGGCGGGGCAAAGCTTGCTATAATTACTATAGCGTCTAAACCGGACAGAATAGATAGACCATGTAGTACAGGACATAATCCGTCAAACGTCATCCATGTCAAATGCCTGCCCCATCACACTGAACATAGACATTTTATTAATATTGAACTATGAACTGTCTGTCAGTTATGAACAATAGACAGGAGATTACAGATTACATCAAAGCCATGCATATGGACAGTGTTGCTCTGACAGAAATAAGGTTACATGGTACTGAATCTGGCGAAATGGCTATCAGTGATATTACTCCCCCCAGGATATGATTTTGTTGTACTCACAGTTAGGTGTGTGTGTGTGTGTGTGTGTGTGTGTGTGTGTGTGTGTGTGTGTGTGTGAGTGAGTGAGTGTGTGTGTGTGTGTGTGTGTGTGTGTGTGTATCTATAACAACTAGGGAAAGCATTATGATTAAAACTCATACACAATTCAAAGCAAATCATGTGAGGATCGTCAAGCGACTATAAAAAGTAGTAGCTCCAGTGTTCGATTTTTGTAATCAATCCATCCAAAAAAGAAGAAAAATGGCGTCAGCAGCAATACGTTCTTTCAGGTACTGTGTTCATTGACTCATTAACTAATCAACGTGACCGTCTCCTAATGCTTGGTGACTTTAAGTCATATATGTATCATTAATTCATCTCACTTAACTCAATGTTAATGAAATCACCCACATACTTGGTCATACTATTCGTGTTGTCATACCATGGGCTGATAGCTA
The DNA here is from genome assembly GCA_025642065.1 of Paralvinella palmiformis. Lineage (NCBI taxonomy): Eukaryota > Metazoa > Annelida > Polychaeta > Terebellida > Alvinellidae > Paralvinella > Paralvinella palmiformis. The sequence continues at coordinate 98,118 of JAODUP010000450.1, read as the reverse complement.
TATTTTAGATACGGTCTCGGTAGCATCTTTTCTCATTTCTTACTATCATATCATCAATATGTTTGCAATTCTAATCAACCCCCCCCCCCCTAAGCCGCGTGGACCAATCACACAGTAAACGTAGGAAACCACTATCCGAAACATACGTCACCAAGCTTGTCAGGAAGTCCTCTAAATTTTTAAGAATTAAAAACCAAGCCTCAAACATTTTTCCCCGGGGACAAGGAAAACTGTCTCAAAAGGTACTTAGTTTTCCCCCCCCAAAAATTGTTGTACTAAATTTGAATTTGTTGTGGTAGTGGGGTGCGTTTCCCTTTTCTATGATGAAGGGGGGGTTTGTAAGTGCTGAACTTGAATGTAAGTAAGTCCCAGTTGTGTACAGAAACGATATAAAAAACTTTTGATTAAAATCTCACAATTAAAAACATTGGATCTCAAGGTAAATTCAGAGAGCTGTCGTTTTTGATTTTAAATCAATTTTTATCAAAAAAGAAAAAATGGGTCAGCCTCAATAGTTCTTTCTATTGTCCCATTCACAGTTAAATAACCAAAATGACCTCCCAAGCACTGATGACTTTAAGGCAAAATAGCATTAATTATTACTTAACCGTTTTTCACCCCCAAAACTTGGCAAAATTGTGGACATACCCTGGGTGGGCAGTAATTTTTACACCGGTTGGACACTGTGGACTCATTTTCCCCTACATATTGGAACAGGTGTTTGGAATCAAGGGCTTTGCACTAAATTGGCGTTTGATTCTAACCTTCTGAGAGGAAACCATATGTATCAACACACCAAACCATCTCAGATGGAATCGGTTTCATTTTCGGTGTTCCCGCATCGGACGGTTATTGGACTCCTACTCTTTGTACTCTAAGCATTCCGTCCGGTCAGTATAGAACGGCGTCATGGTATATGCATACGTATGTATGCAGATGATACGCAGCTCTAATCTACAATGGAGATAATAAATAAAACAAACAGAGCGGAATCACCTGTAAAATTTAATACATGCATCTCTAAAATTATATCATGGCTTGGCATCAATCTATTTAAAATCAATGATAATAAAACGGATGTTCTATATTTCTAGAATCATCCATCTATCTCCTCGCTGTTATAGACAATGTTGTGCATGTTAGTCATCAAGCCAGTTTATCAGGAACCTCAGAATTGTGTTTATTCAAACACTGAGAATGAAACAGCACATGACCCATATAGGTAAATCATTCAATTACGTCATTCAATTACGAAGCATTAGATATTTGAAATCCCATGTATCGTGCCGATGCCCCCAAGACTTTGGTACATGTGTTCATTGCATTGAGGATATATTATGGAAACTCATTGCCCATAGGAATAGCAGACATATGTGTTATCCAGTTGCAACAGATACAGAATTGTACTGTACGTGTGGTGAAAAATACCCACAAATACGATTACAAGCAGCCTTATTTAACTATCTCCCCTGGTTACCAGTGAAACAAAGCATTTTGTTCAAGATACTACTGATCACATACAAAGCGGTTTATGGCTTTATTAAATATGCACTGACCTTGTCGTTTTCCACAAATGTTGTTAGGATTTAATGCCATCAGTATTATTTCGCGTAGTAACTGCAGATAGTTGAACTCTTCATTGATCTTCCCAGAAAAAAGATATCAAGTTAGACGCAAACGGTCTTTATTTGATTAAAATGAAAACAGATCGTTTTCAATGGAAAACAAACTGGAGTCTAAGTAAACTATCGATTATCGCAACCCTACTCTGTAGTAGTTGATATAGTATTTTAAATTGACTTAAATTCGAAAATAAACGAAATCATGTGATTAATAACGGTATGTTAAGCCATTTGCTAAGACATCAACTGAAATGTTCTATGCCAGATATATACTTTGATGAATAATGATGCAGTATAAGGACAATATTGCTATTGACATCTTAGCATAATTTGTTTAAAGAATTTGGTCTTCCGAAACAGTCTAAATTACTTTGGTATTTTTAGATGTCTTGTTCACAACAAGTTTGAATGCAATAGCTGTACAAAGTTGGGTATTCACCAATAGCCCAAAAGATACGTTTCTTTTTCGGTATATCGCTCTAATAACAAGTTCCAACTCCTTCTTCCAAAGAACATTTTTTCAACTAAATCTTTACATGTTACATCAGAACACGTTAATTAAGTTTCCAATCTCGCAGAATGCTACCTCATGGAACCAGAGAATCTGAGATATTGGCTGTTATCCTCTTACCGATGTATATTGTCTCACTTGGGATAAAAACGGTTAATTCTGATAGCTATTCGGTCTTAAAAGAGCTTCTTTATCGCCGTCAACTAAGACTGTCAAAGTAAATTAGAATTATTTCGGCCATACATTGAGAGATAGGAAACGTATTGTTTGGATAATTGTTTCGGGGCCGGTGGATAGTAATTTGAGTTTCTCATTTAATTAAAAACTTCAATACTCCAGTTCACTTCAGAAATCTATATTTCATTGGTGATTGTTGTCATTATCAGTAAATACAATATGCATAAAACGTTAAAGATTGTCACGTGGAGAGCATTGTATATTAATTTACAATGTAATTAGCGTACTTTAAATATTCTTGACAACAAAAACTAAAAGTATACTATGGTAGTTCAAAGTAAGAATAATAATTATTTTAAAAATAGTTTCTGAATCTATATCCTTTTCTCATTTTCAGTTTTCAATGTAATCGTCTTCATGCCATTTTGTTATTATATTGCCGAGCTTTAAAAAATCACCTTCTGGACATACGCTTATCTGTATTATTGTATGACATAAACAGCAAATTCCTATTCTATGGCTCGCCTGAAGGGGATCACAACTAAAGATGGAACAAACGATTATTATTTAGTTATCATCGTATTATCCGTTTCTTGACCGCTTAAGTTTTACATTTATATTTCGGGAATTTATCTTTTTTTTGCGAAAACAATTAACTAACATATATGCCAGCTTTCGGTGTGTGACCCATCACGATACTTTTCGTTGATTTTCATTGGCTAAAAACACAGAAATGTTGTATGATTGACAGATTTTTGGATAATTTAATTTAATAACGAAAACAAGTGATGTCGGAAACATTTATTGTGCCTCTAACAGTATCATGACGATATATAATTTAAAATGATAATAAATAATCCGAGTTAAAAACTAAGTTAAAAAAAGAATACATATTTCATAATTATATAGATAATTTACCTTCTGTTGTCAGTTTATAATGGTCTTAGGTATCAGACAAATGTCTTGTTTACTCTATTTAACGTCGTACAAATGCTAAATATGGATCACTTTTCGCCATCTGGAAAATGTGACAGTAATATGTACTATTATTACTATTACCAATATCATCATCATTAATGATAATAATAATAATAAAAGTAGTAGTAATAGTAGTAGTAATATTAATAGTTGTAATTAAAATGTTGTAAGTCTAAGCCCCAAGCAATTTGATATGCTTCATAACTTGAACTCTTGCACATTTTACAGTAAATCTCTCAGTCAGAAACCTGCTGATAGTATTTACTCAGGTTTGAGACGATATTTCGTTCTAGTCCAGTAATAATCCATTGTGCGGTATTGCTACTTTGTTTTTATTTTAGTTAAATCACTTCAGTGAGTCCATACTGAGTTAGTGTACATTCTCTTTGTTATGAACAAACTGTAATGTTTGTTAACACGCTGAGGGTATATAAAAGGCTTAAATTTTCACTTAGGTTAGAGAAGAACTTCGACGCCAGACCAGTCGGACGTGTATTGATACACGGTTCATATAGGTAGGATTTATTCAGTTATTCGAACCCAGAATAAAGCTGAGGTCAGCATCTGAGGTGTCGAAATGTTTTATATACAGGTTTCTTTTGGACCGCAGAAAATTACTATGAATGTAAACTGTGGTGTCAAAATAGTTTATGATATGTATGTAGCAAGTCACCATTGAACCACACGCACGTGTTGTTTGCTGCGAGCTGTGGTATCAAATGGTATGTTTTTACGTGCTTCCGCTTTTTGTACGTAGTCTGCATGTAGCCGCTTTCCTGTGGGCGTGACATATTTGTCGCGTACGAAAAGCGAATTAGCACATGCTTAGGTATACGCATACATCTATCAATATGTGGAAGTATGGAACATTTATTTTTAGATTAATGTATGTATAGTTGTATTTGTATTTAGATTTATGGAGGTAGGTTTCGAAGGATGTTTAGATATGTTGATGCTCTGTGCCTGTTGCCTCTTACTATGTACCCTAATACACACACACACGCACGTACACGCACGCACACGCGCACACACGCGCACACACACGCGCACACACACGCGCACACACACACGCACACACACACACACGCATATATACACACACACGCATATATATATACACACACACACACATGCATACACATACACATACACACACATATATATATTAGAAGCATCACCTAAAGTAGATTTCAAACAGCACACAAAACAGATGAAATAGTTTAGCTATCTTTTCTTCAAATCCTTACTATACCCACTTATATATCCATTGCAATATATTACCCGATTTCACGAAGGATATTCTCCATAATTCACAACTACTTCTCAAACCAAATACACCAACGCGCCTGAGCTACAGTATACTGGCCTAGCCAGAGTTGGTAGATTTAAGGAATTTTTTAATGAACAAGAATTTAAACTACATAGCCACATCTCTGCTTACAGCTTTATACCCGTTGCATAGAACCATCATTGTACGCAGCTAAACATACATATAGTCCTAGTTCCGGGAACTCCCAAATAATTTACTTTGTTACGAAAACATTTGCGAATGTACAAAAAGATTGTAGGTAAAGGATAATTGTTTTATAGGATTATTCTGATGTTTTATGATTGTCATCTATAAGATACTAGCTTACATCCATCTTCATGTTTACAATTGGATTCCTCCTCAGAGAGCCACAGTAATACTTGTAAGGTAATGTATTTATACCTTTCACAGATGTCCTTCTGGCATTATGTCATTAAGGCAGTATATATTGACATCTGTTGACAGCTGTTTGATTTACTGGTTCTTTTTGTTATCTAATCATGTTGCCATTATATAATCTCTGTGTAAAGCAGCCGGGTTTAAATATCTTCGCATATGAAAATATAGCAAGAAACAACTTACCTTGTTTAGCTCTGATAGCGACGGTTAAATCTATTTCTGGCTCCACTTACACCGTTTCCGATTTAAATTTTTGTTGTGCAAATAACATTTAGACCATTCCCTCTGTCAATGGATTAAAAAGTGTTACCTTAAATATGGACTCTAGTGTCATTGAAAATGGTACATATTTACTTTTAAAGCGAAACATGTGTAAACTGATTTGGAAAAAACAAAACAGTTGCTAACTTTTGTTTATATTTTTAACAGGTCAATTATCATAATTTATAGTAATAAATCTATTGTGATGAGAGGGGTTATATATTCTCAAAATAAACAGGTATATATATATATATATATATATATATATATATATATATATATATTTAATTGTACCATATTTTTGTTTTATTGCAGTAACAAACTGTTCCTCACATTTCAAATTAAGATGCTCTCGCTCTCTTTATATTTAATAATTGTACGTTTAGCAAGCACCTGCATATATTTGGCACAGTTAATGTGGTTTGGGTCCTGCCTCTGTAGATGGAGTCTTACGTTACCCTCAAGGTAGATTCGTGGGCTTTAAAGCTTACAATTAGGTTAGTAAGTTACTAATGTACTGACAATGATTACTGTACCGTCGTGAAGTTATATCTCGGCTAAAATAAATTCTCTGGCAGTACATTCACTAGATTAAGAATTGTTTAGCCGTTTGGCTCAGGTTAGCTGTTAGTAAATTAGTTGCGTCGGTTAAAGCTTAACACTGAAGTTTAGCCAATCCCATATCAGCTACTATTATTCTCCATTATTTGTCAACGGCGCCATCTAGCGGTTTCCTGGGGGAGATGGAGCTACAAAACCACATTAGCCTTAGCGAACAGCTGGAATGGCTGCATTATAAACAATTCTTCTCTAAAAGTATAGGCACTCAAATCAACCGCTTGAAAATATTGCATCGAGTAAAGGTCTGACGCTTCCTATTTTTGCCCATATAATTGCAGCTCTTATAATGCTATGTTAAGATACCGAAGTGTTTCTCTATCGATTTTAGGCAATATTTATAACTTTTCATTAGGTAAATTACTGACACACATAGACGTCATGACAATAAATCTACAGAACATGGGTTTATCGTTATGGACTTTATTTCCTCGGGTGCCTCACACAATGGCTCCATTACCATTATGATTCCATATTCACGAACACTATACAAATATTGAACTTCGTTTCGTGCAGGGAATCGAAATAGCAAGGAAGGTGGCTGGATAAAATAAATGAACGTGAACTCGGAAAATTGAACTTCTCAGGCTTAGAACCATATGGCTGTTTATTTCCTACAATAATATGCTAATGCCGGTGTATTTAAGGCAAGAAGTATTCACTTGGTTATTATTGTATCGGATCAATAAGGTCTTTACCGGTTGTGTTACACTATTCTCCATAATAAATCACACCCCTTCACATTTCCTTTCAGATCATTAATTATTGATAGCCCTGGATCATTGCCATGGACGTGATTACTTTTTAGCACTTATACAATGATATATTTGGTGTGGAAGCCCTGATATTTCTAGGAAATCCACAAACGCCATTACACAGAGATTGGTTAATTGACACGAGGAAACTTCAGTTATCATAATTCATAGAACACATAAGACCCAAAAGTATAGTTTATATTTTATTGACCTTTGTGCCTAGTTTAATAATGGATAGAGGGTGTACATTATGGCTACTGAAAATTTCACCAAATATAAAAAGATTCAGGTGAGTCATAACAAAAATATGAATATAAATAGTTATAACCGGTTATTAACTTAGTGCATCAAATGATATTGTGTAGGATATCTATTGGTTCACAACAGAGAAACTACTTTTCCAGAAGTATCTTGTCTGACGGTAGCGTGTTGGACCACAGATCACTACCACTCGTGTTCGAATCTCGGCGTGGGCATATATGAAGGGTGTTTCATCTTTGACTTCACTTCATTGCCTTTGGAGGTGGCTCGGTCAATTTAGCCAACATGTGCACAAAGGGGTCGTAAAACAACAATCATCATCATCATCATCATCATCATCTAGATGTATCTTAGTTAAACACGAACCGTTTGCTTTGAACCTGCAGCTCAGTATTATATATACACCTGTGTTACTTATTTTAACATACATTTTACATTTATGACTTAATCGTTGTAGTCTATAGCAAAGCTAACATGCTAGCTGTGGTTATGAGAGCATGCAAAATCGACTATTTTCGTATGATGGTGTGCTTGGTGGACTTTCTTCCAGCGCATAAAACAATCCAACCTTGGTACAGTTGGTAGCATATTAGCCTGCATATATCTAAGCTATGAGCTAGAATCCTCATGTTGTCATTCCATAGAGGGCAGCGCCGCGCATGTTACATAATATATCCCAGGTGAGGCTAAATATATCATTAACTCACTCTTGCTTTTAAACACACACACATATATATATCCACGCACGCACGCACGCATGCTCACACAGATAAACACACACACAAACACACACACAAACACGCACTCACCCAATCTCACCTTATACTGATTCGTTCCACCATCCCACCGACTGATTGATTGACTGACTGCCTGATTGACAGACAGACAGACAGACAGACAGACAGACAGACAGACAGACAGACTCGCTCGCTCGCTCGGTCGGTCTTTAGAATACTGATTTTGCCATCGAAAACATTAATTATATACTGTCCTATACTAACGGAGCCTATAATCGTAATATTTCTGGTTCTACAATTGAGATTTATTGCTATCAGACGAATTCCAGACAACAACTTTCAGTAAATGACTCATTTTATGGAAAGATTGCAGCAGAATGAATATATATATATATATATATATATATATATATATATATATTAAAAAAGCTGAACGGTGGATGTCATTTACTGAAGTACACAACCTTTAACTGGTAGGTTTTTAGGGTACATTAAATTTGTGTGGAGACATTGCATACCATACACCACCTTTGTACGTGATCAGAATTATCTTGAATACAATGCGTTGTTTCGCTGGCAACTAGTGGAAACGTTTAAGTACAGGCTATATGTTATCATATTTGTTGGTATTTGTCACCACACGTACAGTACAAATATGTATGTGTTGCAGCTGGTTAACGCATCTGTATGGCATTTCTATGAGCATCGAGTTGCCATAATCTGCGTACATATGTACGCATAAGCCACGACGCCGTGCTATACTGATATACCTTTTCTTCTCAGCTAGATGGGGCAAAACCAATTTAATACAAGGCCCGTCAGTCCAAGCACATGTTCCAACCTACGCGGCAGGATGTTATTTTTCACGGTGTTAAAAGTAGCTGACAGGTTAAAGAATATCAATGCTACTACATCAATCCTGTGGAGTTTGTCATTTTTGGTATTTGTTTTTAGATCGTTTTTGTCCAGACTCATTAAAGGTGTCACCTTTGCAGACTTCATCATAGTAGGAAACGATCTAATGAGACATTTATTATTTTCATCATGGGTGCACTAAGTACATTGATACAATCTTTGATCAACCATGTTGAAGTAGGAACTAATTCACAGAAGGTATTAGATCATTGCCTGATAAGCTTGGTGATGTATGTTTCGGAGAATGGCGCGAAATTGTCCGTGTAATATTTACAGCTAATGTTCGGGTCTATTCGGATTGTTTACGTGCTTCAACATTTCTCTAATTAATTGGATCTTCTGCTAGACGTACCTATTGAACCCTTACGCCCCTCCTTTGTCAGAATTAAATGTATCAAACGGAATGGCCTGCTTCATGTGAAGGACGTTATTTACCTCCGTTAAGACAGTCTTCTGACTTCCTTCACATGCATTGATCTTATTTTTTCAATAAGCAGACTTTAATCTGGCCTAAACACACATGAACATCCAAACGTGTACGTTTAAACATATCTTGGTGAACAATCAGTTTAGTTATTATCCACGTATTCACAGTACGGCCGGTGTCGCTTTACAATGATTTTTAAAATTATAATCCGATCATGTTCATCAATCAACTGTGATATTGTTAATTCACAGAGTACACATAAATCATGCCGAATATCCGGTATTTTGTTGATTAAATTCGTGCGAGATGACTACATTGACCAGCTAATGAGTTAGTGAATACAGCAACTTTCGCAAAGAAATAACTATGGCCGACATCATTTTGAAAAGTACCGAGATCCAGGACGCGGCCGGCTCGGCCGTCCGCCCGTCCCGGATCTCGGCCGTAGCTAAGTTCTCTCTTTCAAAACTCCGAACTCGTGTGGTCTTGAATCTACTTAATTCCTCTACTCAAAACTGTACAAAAACTATACGCTCCTCGAAACGATACACTCCAGAATCACCACCTTTACTACTACTCCCATTTGACGTCATAATTGGTCGGCCACAAACCGTTAAGCGACACGTACGGGCCATCACTAATTCTTCATAACGTAAATTAATTCGGCAACCGGCCATGACTTTACAATTTGTCCTCTTTTTTGGATGGAGAGGATAGATTAGACTTTAGAGCCCTACGAACACATGTTATAATCGCTTGAACATTGTCAAATGTCTTAGCTTTGAATGGTGTGAATCTGAATGTTTTGTCTAGTTATTATACCTACGCCTCTTCCTTTACTATAAGTACGTAGGATATGATGAAAGACAAAGTTCGGGGGAGTAATATCACCGATAGCCATTTGTTCAGATTCAATACCAGTGAGCCAAATCTTTGTCAGAGGAACAACGTCCAGATGAATATCCTTAATGTATTCTGTAATCTGACCCCTTTTGTTCATAACTGAGTGACAGTTCATAGTCCAATAATAACATAATCTTTATATTCAGTTTGGTGGGGTATAATTTTAACATGGATGATGTTTGATGAATTATTTCCTTTGCCACATGTCTTATCTCTTCTGTCCGGTTTAGATGCTATACTATTTATTGCACATTTGGCTCCGCCTTTACTCTCGCAAATTGTAGGAGGTATATACAAGCCACGTTAAATAACTGCCATTTCGGCCCCATTGTTATTATTATTATCTATCAGAGAATATAACAAAGAATTCGGCTACTGAAGAGACTGAATTGGTACTATCCCGAAGGTCAGCACATATGTTATGCAGTTTAGTCTGGAGTTGACGTGTCTGACGCGGACACCCGTGGCTGTTGGTTCACCACGCTCATTACGCAACAGTCAGATGTGGCAAGCTGAGCCTGATCTTTCCGGATACTGTCTAACGCTTCTCCGGATAGTCGGGTCACTGTGTTATACCAGGTCGGAAAGTCCAGCTTAAAGGGTGATGGTGTTTACATTTCATATAGATGGTGCGAGCATGGGTGGCTTACGACGAATGCGAAATGGAGGAATAGTTCCATCTGGACGTTGTGGTTACTGTAAATAACGATGAGTACCAGAAACATGTGTTGCCAAAGAATGGGAGTAGTGGTTGAAGTCCACCTGGAATGTTTTCCAGGAGATAAGATATCCGCTCAGGCACATCCTCGTCTGACAAGAAAGCGAGACCATCCAAAATCCCACAGAAGAGCTTAAAAATATTATTTTGCACTCTGAAACCTAATCTCAAGGGTGGAGTTTTGTCCAAATTTCGTATTAGTGAGTGGGGTTCTTTCAAGGTGGAGTTTTGTCCGGAGTGGTTTAGTCCGGTAGACCTTTGTCCTGGATTCCCGTAGTTCGTCTCTATGGTATGATACAATCTACCCTAAAATATTACACTATCGGGAAAAAACCCCCAGAAATAACATCTCTGTAGGTCGCGCCTTTGAGTCAATAATGATGAAATACCCTAACAATCAAGTGGTGATTTTAGATATACCAGTTTTTTAATCATCAGCTTCTGAACGTAAGCTTTAACTGACACTCCTATTGACATTAGGCTGATGTCCGAATACAGAGCCCATCCATATGTCTGTGCAATCAAACAATCACTTAAAACTGGCAGTAAATATGCATTTGAAACAAGAAAATATCCATTTCATTCACAAAATATAATATCCAGGTGTGATCCTTAAACGTTCACCGAGATGATGTGCTAAAGATTCAAGTCACAGAAATGCGTTTTAATGGGAATATCTTTCGAAATAATGAATAGAAGGTTCATATATACAGTGTGTGTGTTATTTTTATATATATATATATATATATATATATATATAATATATATATATATATATATATTATCCACGCTTTACAAAATAATATTAAAGGTAACTGCATATAACTTGAATCGTTGATCCATGTTCCAACCCTTTGGATATAATTGCTTGTTTATGTAATCTGTACTTAAAACCACTGAAAAATCCAATATAACGATCATTGAGGGCCATTAACCGTGTAAGATGAAGTTATTGGGATCCGATATCGGTTTGTTCAGACACTTAGCGACAAAAAGTGGTCTCTGAATGGATAATAAATACAAAGATTAGCCTCAACAATGTAGAAGCTGGTAATCTGATACTTTGAGTACCATGAGATAAAACAAGACGGAAATAACACATTAGTTGATTTATTTTGAGAAAACAGTTGCAATATGATAATATAATAAAACGTATGAATAGATAAATAAACAGATAAGTAAATAAGAGACACGCGGACACGCAGATTGATAGACAGACAGACACGGACAGAGACGGATAGACAGGCAGAGAGACAGATAAAGACTCATGCAGATAATCTTCCTACCAAAAAACGCAGACTAGATACTTAAAGCTATTTCTGGTCTTCACTTATCTCGTTCTTAATGTTTATTGTAAATAATCGATTAAATTAACTAGAATACTATTTCAGTATGATAACATTTCTGACATCCAGAGGAATGATGTAGATGAAGACCCAATGACTAAATGTTGTGGAATATTATGTCAACATTGCAAGCTACAACGCAGGAAATACGAGTGCAACAATTACACAATTTAAGCGTCATATAATATAAACCACTATTAATTAATATCGGATGCAAATGCAATGTTGTGGTATTAATAGAATTAGAATGATAAAAACTGATAATATGTTAATATTATATAATAATTACAGTTTAAGCTAGACAATAACGGTTTGCACGCGCGCGCGCGCGTGTGTGTCTGTGGGTATAAGGGTCTGGGGGTGAATATGATTGTCGTTCAGTGAGTCAGTGAGCCATTTACTCGCTGACTGACTGACTGACTCACCCACTGAGTCATTCACTCTCTCACTCTCTATCTTTCACACACACACACACACACACACACACACACACACACACACACACACACACACACACACACACACACACACACACACACACACTATTGGTTCCAGCTATTAATTCTGCTGCTTGACAATATTTAAGCCACACTCCTCTAGTCATAGATCACATCTTCGACGTTAATTGATCACTTCAACGACAAAATCATGAATTATAAATATTTATATTAATTAATGCGTATTATATAGATATATTTATATTAATTATATGATGGAATTGAGCGTTCCATCTGTCATATAAATTATTATTTTAATTCTGCAAATATAGCAAACAAAGGAAACCATTAAGATATACTTCTATTGTCAGATTGGTATCACGTAAACCTTACTCTTGGTAAACCTACTGTCTTATTTAAATGCTAATGTGGAAAATCATATTTCCGAAACTGTATAAGGATACAAATTTTGAAACAGTTATACAAAATTAAATTCAGTTGTGATATGTGATATATCATGATAAGTCTGATTGGAGTTTATATTCTACTAGTAATATAAAATGCAAATTGTAATCTTATCAGGAGAAATTCAATGATAAAACGAGGGATTCTTTATAAAGGCTTGATTTCGCAATGGTCCTTTTAAATATCGGAACTCATTATATATAGGAGACATTTATTGAAAGATATTTGATCTAAAACTTGGCTGACACGTTATCTAAGATGGATAGATTAATCTACAGCATAAATAAAAGTTAAATACTATCGTCGTGTGACTTTATTTATAAGTGATAATGTCATTGCTGTTGAAAGTCCTGATTAATTATGAACTCCAGAATATTTTAAGCTGTAAAATAATTATAGTCTCATTCGTTCACTCACTCATAAAATGTACGTATCTTTTTGCTTTATTATTTCATAATCAACGAGTGGAAATAACCCCTTAAAGTCATAAAGTTAATATACAGTAAAACTCGTATATTTCGAAATCAAGGGGACATATGAAAATACTTCGATAAACACGTAGTTCCTACTAACCGAAGTTATATAAATAATTAATGAAATGATAATATAGTCAGAAGAATGTCAATAACGATATACATACATGTAACATATCAATTTATTACTCACCTTAAAATTCAATTATCTACGTGCACATGTGATTATGACACAACATTTACATTACAAAGTCAGTGACATGTGTCTAGAGTGACATTGATTGGCAGTTGCAAATGCTTTCAGTGAGCTTGCGAATGCGAAATATTTATCAGAAGTTGATTGAGTATCTAGGTAGGTAAACATTTTGTCACACATGTCGAGCATTTCGTTGTGGGTTGGTGCTCGTGGACCTGCAGGTTCATCATCATCACTGTCTGAATATTATATCAACACTCGCTGATTCACCTCACAACACACGGAAACAAATATCAAGCCGTTTTAAGCGTTCTAGCCACCCGGAACCACCAAAGAAGTCATCTACACCAAGACCCTTGGCCAAGTCTGCGGCTTTCTCCTGTAACATCTGTCAAGAAGTGTTTTGAGCGAACACCTTTAGCGGTTCTGATTCGTTTACGAGTAGGAGCACGAGTTTTGGTTTTTAGAATAGAGTCGTTGTTTTGTATCCATGTTGATAGTATACTCGCACGGATATCATACTCCTTCGCTATCATTGCCTTGGATTTGACACCTTTGTTTACTTCATGTAGAGATTCAATCTTTGTCTCAATACTGACGTTCTTGTGTTTGGTAGACATTGTAGAGATAACTGATTAATAATGACCATATTTCACCTCTATACGCCATTTCGATATTTTAGCACATCGTTTGTTTCAAATAAATTGCAATTAACACATTGGTGGCGGATGGCAGATTTTCTTTGAACTCCTCAGCAATGCAATCATCACTCAGTACAAAGACTTTATAACAAGAATTATAACAGTTCGATATACATGTACATGTACGTGTAGTTAATTAGGTTTCTCTTGATGCCTCGGACATTCGAAAATCTATCAGTGAAACTAACATTTTCTAGTTGGCTTATGACAATTAGATATATACCTAGTAAATTACAATGCTTATGATGCCACGGTGATTCAAAATTTCTTCGAAAAGACGATGTTTTTACTATGGAAGTAAGTTTGGCGGGACCAACAACATACTTTGAAATAAACAGGTATTCAGGTAGAGATAGATATTAATATTATACAACAGTTTGTTAGCCTAATGCATTAATAAACGAGCACAAATTGGAATTCACTCATGCAATTAAATCAATCAAGATAATAAATTACCTTGACTAAAGGTGCTATCATTATTTAATTTTCTGTATTTGATATCTGTGTATAAAAAAATAACATAATATCAAATTGATGATAATGATGGTGATCATTTGAAACTTAGAACGATTGACACTAATTGGAATGTGTTGATATAGTAATGTCCGTGCTAGTCTTAATAGTAACAATGTTTGAATACAATAAACACTGATATATATATATATATATATATATATATATATATATATATATATATATATATATAGCGTGCGACATTAATGCTCGACCGCTCGAACGGGATCAGTGTTTCAAGGCACGGTCTAGTATCAGTGCCATAGTACTCAACCTGTTTGTCTACTGTCCATTTTAATGGAAAAAACAATAAAAACAAGTACAGTGTCGAACAGCTACCCGACAAATAACCAAGCGCACGATATGTTTATTAACTTGTCATAAGAACATATCAAAGAACAAACACATACATAAATTCACTTGCTAGATGCCGCGAAGACAAATGTTGTACACGCTAAAATCCGTCAGCTCCAATTTCAGTGTTTTTTATCTTTCAATTCTTGTCGTGTTTTCCCGGTATGTGTATTTGTTAAAAATTTGGCGATTTGTAAAAGGAGTGAAGGAGCCAAATTGACAAGCCATCGACTAAATCTCAAACAAAATACAACAACAAAAACCCGAAGCACAAACGAAATTTCAAATCACACTGAAATTTTGGAAAGATATCTAACCTATAACTATGTGCATATGCAAACGTTGGGTTAATTTTTTGGTACTATACTGGAATGTTCATGTATGGAAAAGCTAGCTTACACGCACACGTGTTGTGTGTTAAGGCATTTCTTTGGTGGCCTATGTCATTTTCAGATTTAACCATTACGAAATCCTTTTATTCTAAAGGTTGGTTACTCGGTCAATTTTATCTTCCATACATAAATTGTTTGTGTGGTTAGAAACGCCGCTATAAGTGTTGTATTTAATGGATCACTTTGAGCTGGCAGCTATGTGGATAACTGATTATGCGATTGTATACGCACGCGTGCTCAGTGCATGCATACCAAAAGTGGTGACGCTACAAACAACTTATGAACGACAGCATTTGATTGTCCAAGAGTAGGATTTTTCCCAATATTCATGATCATTCCATATAAGGATATATTGAACCATTGTCAGTTTATTAAAATTATGATAGATGAAAAAATTTTTTAAAACTGCCCTTGGGCCAAAAAAAAAATTTAAAAAAAACAGGGGACAAAAAAAATGATAGGATTGATTTTGGAAACAGTGATATTGAGGTTATTTCAAACCACTTCAAGGACATACGTGAAAACAATGATGTTAAGATTGGTGGTGCTTTGACAGAATGGGGTACGATAAAGTCTAATTTTATGGTAGGCAAGTTGAAGCAACCCAACATAAATAAGAACCATTTATAATTAATTACATTTAGTTTTTTGTTTATTTATGAATTAGGTTTTATGTAATATCTGGCATGTAAGCAGGTTAATCCAGGTTCTTTATCAGTTGATTAATCTCTTAGCTGATTTTGAAATACAGCACTAAATGATCTGATGACCATTCAGCTGACAGGTCCAGTTGTTGATACGTTTGACCAAGATCCTGCAACCCAAGAATGGTTAAAGGGAAGCAAACGTAACAGGAGACCTGGATTCGTGGATAGAGAGCCAAAATTAAAGAGGGCTAGACTTCAAACAGTTGAACTACCTGTGGTTGGTGGTGAATTTATGGATAGATTATGAACAACACAGTAAGAGTGCAGAGGAACAGATAATTAGATATGAGGAAGATGCAAAGGAGACACATGATGGAGAGGAGGAAGATCAAAAAGAGAATCGAGGATATAATTCCAAACTTT
The DNA here is from genome assembly GCA_025642065.1 of Paralvinella palmiformis. Classification (NCBI taxonomy): domain Eukaryota; kingdom Metazoa; phylum Annelida; class Polychaeta; order Terebellida; family Alvinellidae; genus Paralvinella; species Paralvinella palmiformis. The sequence continues at coordinate 81,580 of JAODUP010000450.1, read as the reverse complement.
GAAATAGATTATGACAACGGTGGTGATGATGAATTGGACAGTGAATTTTAAATATGAAAATTACAATGAAATGACAAAGGATGAAGTTTTACAGAGATTGTGGATACTTAAGATTTAGCAACCCGTTTTGCCTCTATTATTATAATGGATTACCTGCTGACTTAAATAAAGTATTGAAATTGAAATTAATTGGTAGTTTCTTTCACCAGAGAAGTCATTTTTATGCTCAATGTGCAAAAGATGACTGTATTTGAATGATATTTGTTTGACATTCATGGAGGTCTGATTTTGATAACTTTTGCACTGACTCGGTCTAATGTCAGCAGAGCAGCCGTAGTGTTAAAACAGTTTACTAGAACTGCAGGTCCAGGAAGGCTACAAGTTAGTTTCACACACTGGTATTAGTTAGAAGGTTGAGTACGGGAACAGGTAAAGTCACGAGAATAGCTAATTCAAAGCATCTGCCACCTGACTTGATCTGGACTGATATGACTATATGATCCTTGTGCCACCTGACGTCAGAACACGTGACTCTGCACCATACAATCCGGCAGTCCAGGTAGCCGTAATGGGAACGCTCAAATAATTAGTATTATTTTTCTTATATTTATGATATCAGGTAGAATGTGTGATTATTTTTATAATTATTTGAAGTTATTAGGTTACTTTTATAAGTAGAAACCATTTAAGTCATATTATCTGAGGGTGAACTGTTTCTTTAACTGTTTGATTTTACGGCTGAGTACAGTACACCCTCCTTATATTGATATATTTGCGATCATAACATATGGCGTTATAAAGAGAATAGTATTCAGGGCTTTGACCTCGAGAAACAATTAACAACATAACTTATTTCATGTTTTTCTGCGTTGTTTAACTGCATATGAGTTGGGTATAATTACAACTTATATTTAGTTATAATTAAAATTCAGTGTCGAATTACAGAACCCAATTCAGTTAACAATAAAAGTAAACGTACATTCATTTGCATTCAGTAAAAAACGTCAGTCACTGTAGCCAGTTTGGACATTAACGAGGAAATGTTTTTCACGCTCATTTCAAAACTTGTAATGTACCTAAATTTCACATTCACCGCCTATGGCCCCCACGAATCATGGTTAGGCAGTGAGTGCATTTATGCCTTCTGAAACTGTGGTTTCTGCTTTCAGTGGGTCTGGATCTTCATTCTCGCACTACGGCCCTTTAAAATGCCCAAAATGGATTTTTTAGACATATCATCGAATATTTGTACATCCACATCTTGGTCAGATGCGACAAATTTGTCTGCTGTTATGGTAACATATTCTTCAATGTTCAACGCATTTGTCGCATGGCGCACCATTTCAGCGAGAAGGATGTTGTCATCAACATCATTTAATACACTCCAGTCAGGGTTATCACGTGGAACGAGTCGTGTGTGTACTGCCAGCAATATTAGATAGCATGCCGTGGTTACAGCATCCCGGACTCGCTTATTAAAACGGACAGCGTCACTGACCAGAGCATTATGTTGTGTGCCTAATTACTCGGATTAAGAATGTCGCCAAAAGTTCTACGTTTAATATCACATACCCACAGAACAATAACATGATCAGCTGTGAAGTGCTCTATATCACGACACTTCTAACTTCTCAGTTATAGCAAAAGCAACCTGTTTATGTTTACGAGATTCTATTGTTATAATGGACACTTATTTTATGGTATGAGAGCGCATTGATATATTGCTTAGACGTGTTTTATGTTTTGCACAAACGACTGCCATAATTTTGCACCTTTATAAGTTATACGTCGGGCTGTCAATGCTGGTCTCCTTTGATCTATAGGTGAATCGTTCCCATATTGTGGTTCATGATTATGATTATTATAATTTTATGAAGAGACTATTAAGCTTATTTGGGAGGTTTGCTGTGTAATGTAAACATGTGAAATATTTTCGACTTGAAATTCTCGTAGCTCTGTCAAATTGTAACACTGTTTCTGATTTAGGACTTTTATCTGTATGAACATTATACGTAGAATTATTTGCTGCGTGAAAACTCTAAACAATTCTAGCCACCATCTAACATATTTCCATTAAATATTCCCTAAATCCTTAATTCCAGCAACTTTTACGGGCCATTGGTTGTGTGTACTACACTCGATAGGGATTATCATGTGACGTAATCTTTGACAAACCTACAATTTTCAACCAACCGCGAAAAAGATAAGAGACAGTATCAATTATGAAGTTTTAGCTGCAGACGTGGCCCCAGAGTAGCCACCCGTGCTGCCGACATCTGACCCGGGTCCACAACAAGAATTAGATTGGTGTGAACCTTTTTGTACCCTATTTTCGGCTTAAGGGAAGGTCGTAGCAATGTAATGTTCAGTTAATATCTTATTTCGTGACATTATTTTGTTTTATTATATCCACTAAAAACGAATATAAAGCAATAAATAAAAGATCCATCGATTATTGAAAACCGACGCATAACAACACAACAAGATCACATGACATGACACACAAAACCTCATCGCTATTTCCAGCCTACGCAATAAAACATAGTTCCTACGTCGGTAAGACGAGCTGCTTGTTTCAATTTAATAATAATAATTATAAACTTCTGTAGTGCCAATATCATTGAAAAGACTCGGGCTCAGTGGCGCATCCAGTACCGGGGTTGGGCAATCTCATAGTTGAGGTACAATGCAAAATTCATCAACAAAGTTTAGTGCAGTTAGCATCAAGAAGACATTGGAACTAGCTGGAGATTTTGTTTTACTGCTTAATTTGAACTGCATCCATTGTTCTTGGCGAGACTTTCCCCAAATATGCATAGGCCGATTATTGGGATGGACCGAAAATAGGGAATTTAAATATATCTCTGACTAAAATTGGTTTTAATAAATAACATTGATATTTTGACTAATTTGGGAGACCTTTTCCTTTGACCTTTAAGCATCATTTCAATTATTTGGAAAGATCAACAATTGGCATATGTTCTTAATTTGTTATATTCGATCTTACAGCATGTAATGAACTTAAAAGCTTATTTTCATATATTGTATATGCTCCTCACATTTTAACTGACTAATCAACGATTTAAAAGCCTAGAGATTAACTCAGTTTATGGTCTATTGTCTAATTTTGCGAGCTAGAGTTTGATCGCTTTTTAAAACACTTTTGAAATAATAATTAATATTTTATTAAATTCAAGTGTTGAGTCTTTCGGCCAATTCCGTCCACGTGGTAGGATAAGTTGTTTGAGCGATCTTAAAATATGGCGAGGGGAAGTGAAGGATGTAGTATCCTTCAAACCTAACACATTCCGGATTTCAACATAAGTGCTAGAGAATTTGCCCGCTGATATGTGAGTAAAACATACAGTAAACGTTGGTTATAACGAAATTCAAGGGGTGCTTCGATTTATCCCATTTTCCCAAGCTAAGTGCCATATATGTATCAGATATTAGTTAAATAACCCTGTTTTTAAGTGTATTACCCATATTCATACTTTAAAATATAATGTGTAAATTCAAATCAATTACGCTGAAAATTAATTTTTAAATTTTAAAGTGGAGGCCGGTGCGGTAGCATTTCACCATTGCGTGCTACAGTAACCGAACTTGGCCACTGTTAGCGTATGCCATGGATTCCCGACTCGATCGGTTCGTATCGAGGGCGTTTTTGCAATGAAAAGCAAGTGAAAAGGGTAAATTCTTTGAAGCAACTTAACTCTAAATTGACAAATAATATTACGAGTGTTATTCCTGATCATAACTAGACACCGACCATTGTCGGAGATTGAAATGGAGGACTCATTCTTTGTGAATAATTTGTTGAGGGAGGGCTGAATAATATTTGAGTTGGGAACAGCTGTTGACTGTTTGAGAAAGATGTTCAAGATAGATGTTGGACGGTCCTGCAGCTAACTGACTGTGTTTATTAAATACATCAGTTAATTGTGGTGCTACATTAAATTTCCATGCCATTTGAGATTCGTCAGGTTTATATCAGAATAAAAACAATATGGTTTATTTAATAGGTTTATTAGCAAAAATGGATTAGTGCTTGATAAGAAATACATATTTATTAAGTGCTTATTTAAGGTTTAATTTCTGGTAGGATTATGGTGACAGATATGTAAATAATTGTGGCAGAAAAGAATCCCAAGCACACTATTCTCAAAAAGCAGTAAAGTAAGATTCTTTAGTCATATGACACTAATTCATGCACCAAATGTATACCTTTGTAACCCCTTTTAATGATATATAACATAGTATGGCTTGGTTATAATAATTTAGCAAATTTGTTATCACTATTATAATACTAAGTAACACAATACTAAAACAATACTAAGTAACACAATTATTCGACAAGATAAATTCAACTGTTAAAAAACAGATTCACATCACTTCAACTCTTCTTGATCGTAAGCTAATGACTGCTATTTGATGTAAAAACAGTGAAAAGGTGTCTTTTCTCAAGGCATCCTTGTTCTTCAACCACGTTGACAGTATGTGCTATACCGAACACCATATTCCTTAGCAATTTGAGTGTTATATTTCGCATTTTTTGTCAACTTCGTCTAGAGCTTGCAGCTTTGTGTCAAGAGAAACTGGTTTATGTTTGCTAGTCATTGCGATATTTGATTACTGATGGAATATTTTCTCTATTTAAACAGGTAGGCAAGCCAATCCAAACCTCGCCGTTTATCATGCCCCAAAATACCTTTTGAAGTGACAAGTTTCGATATCTACTCACTATCTACTTGAACCCTAATGTAAAAATAAAAGTGCATGTTTCTGATGTCAAAACAGTGCATTTAAATTTAATTGTCATTTTCAGATTGGTTGTTGATTTTACAATTGCAGTGGTCACAGCGATTGTTGGACCGACTTACATTTGTCATTTCAAACATCGTATTTCGTTAAACCCAGCGCGAATTATATTGATTTCTTTGTATAAATTTCGTTATATCCCAGTTTGTTTATTATGGAAGCGAACTAACGTTTGAATTAAGCTATTATTTCGTTATATCCTAGTTATTTATAACCAACTTTTACTGTACATAACTGCGAATAATGGTTATGACTTGTAAACTCAGACTCGTTCATTTATATTGAACATAACGTCTACGACTTAAGTTATTAAGGGCCCGCAACTGGGTTGAACTGGGATGATGCAGGATGTTATCAGGAGAAATAATAGCCCAGTGTCACTTATTGCCATTAGTTATTAATAAGTGATTACTACTGTGGACATATTTCTAGTTTTACGGTAAGATGGTCGTCGACTTTTTATCTTGCATTGGTTCAGGTGGGAAACTCTACAATCAGCATACAAATTATAATATTACTGTTTATAATGGCGACCTCATTCGGTTTGTGAAGTAAAATGACTTAGTCACTTCGAGTTCACATTTCTGTTATATTAAATAGTTATGCACGTTTGGTAAGAAATACACAGATAAAATGCTTATAACATGCTGTGTTTAACCAATTCGTGATAACAATTTATGTAATAACAAGATTATTAGCAATAATCACCGATTAGTTTCATGAAGAGATGAGTAATAATAAATGGAACTTCCATAATTGGATGATATACTTCATATGGTATATCTTCAACAGTTATATTTTTGAACAGGCAACTTCTCTGCAAAATAAATACCAATCAATGAAATCTATGAACGAGTGGGAGAAATTGGGCACCATAATTTTCTAACTTCCCAATCTATATACAATGGACGCAAGCACATACATAATTATATTATATTTTTAATAATTCCTAGTAATATTTGGCAAGGACAGTTTATTAATTTCTGATTATTGAAATAGACTATTTAACCACTACCATACTAGATCACTGAGGCCCCCCCCTCACCCACACAGTTCATACTAGGAATCTTTTCAAGCTATAGAATTTTATAATTGGAACAGATACATTCTCAGGAGAGAGGTTCAAATAAACATCCTTAAAATATATGGGTCCCCAAAACATTGTTTGGGCCATCCATTTTCATAAATCCTGGATCAGCTTAAAACAATTAGGGAGAAGGTACATGAATTAAAAACCCAAAAATGGTGACCTGTTATGCCAAAAAACTTTTCAATCATGTACTGTGTAAAATATATTAATTTTATTCACGAAATTAATTATGTTTGGTAGACATGACTGAGAAGATTATTATTTATGAGCCAGTACCACTTCAGCATCAAGTTCTATTTTTGTAATTGGAGGAAATTGGCTTATAATATTTGTCAAATGTATAGGTTTTTGCTAGTATCTAGAGTAGCCTCTACTTCCTCTCCCAGTCTAGGCATATCAATAATTATTTCCATGAAAATATTAGCTTGTTGTTAGTTTGTAGTGTTGATGTTATATAATTGTATAATTACATACTAATTGAGAACACGTGAACAATGGAGAATTTATTTCGTTAATCATAGAAAATGTAATGCTTTGTCCAGCAATACATCAAAATTAAATTTATCAAAATTGGATTCAACTCATTGTATAGGAAAACTGGATTTTTAAAACCATTAATAAATTCTAAGTAGTCGTAACACAATCATTTTAAAATAGATTTTAAATAATGTGATACTACTAATTCAATATTATCATCGCCATATTCCAGGGTATACAACATTGTTATTCAGCAAAAGGCGGTAAATCGGGTACTAACTGTTATCTCGCTGATATGGACATTGTTGAGAATTCTTAGGATTTACTACTTTCACTGTCCTGTGTTTGATTGAAAAGTATGAGTTTATGGTAATATTCGATGGCTTAGGGGTGGGATATACGTCGTTCGATTTGTTTGAATCAGGCTGAGATCTGCTGTGAAGAGGGTGTGTTAAAGACATGGAATTGACCTTAGGGTTAGTGTCTCAGTGTAATGTTGATGGCAGCATACGGTACTAGAATCGCTGTATCTTGACTATTACAGGGAATGAATCCTCTGTTTATCCTCGGAGATGGGCAAACTTAGAATTCAATTCCATAATCCGGTGGCTTCAGCGCAGTGCGGTACCAAATGTGTCTATAATTAATCCTATTAGACATGATTTTATCAATTAATTATCCTAACTGGTTAGCGATTATCCTATTAATTATCTCCGCAGGGTACATCGAAATAGTGTAGATGCATTTTGTACTTAAGTGTATTGAATATATATATATATATATATATATATATATATACGTAAAAATCCGTGTTAAACGGATTTTTACACGATTTCAATTTCAGAAAACATGTTTCTCTGACATGTAGCCCCTGCTTCTATCACATACGTGATCTTCGCCGTATTCGGCACTATATTTCTCTTTCAGAATACTGTAACTCTCTTCTTTATAACATTGCATCTAAGGATATTCTAAAATTTCAGTGTGTTCAGAACTCTTAGCTAGGGTTGTCACACAGTCTCCCCGGTTTTCCCATTCTATCCCACTTCTGAAATCTCTTCACCGGCCCCCTGATCAATCTCGCATCATTATCAAACTCTGCACTATTTCCTATCACACTCTTTCTTTTGGAGAACCTTCATATCTATTTTCCATGCTTTCTTTAGCACCCAAGCCCAGTGAGCTCCGTTCATCTGGTTTTCAATTGTTGTCTGTTCTAAGGCGGGGTAAAACTCATGCTGGGACTCGTGCTTTTTCGGTTGCTGTCCCTACTCTTTGAAATTCACTCTCGGAACATGTTAAGTCATCAGATAACATAGTTTCTTTCCGTCACCATTTGAAAACTCGCCTTTTCAGACTCGCTTATCCTTCCTAGGTTTCCTTTCCATCTGATCATTTGTTGATGAACTTTGCGTGGTAAGCTTAATATATCAACAAACTGCATCACTTTAGCTGTATAACGCAACAAATATGCCCATATGGGTATTAACGCAAGTGGTTACATGGGCAGATTATATATATATATATATATATATATATATATATATATATATATATATATATATATATTGGAGCCTGATCTTTTGTAATGTCATTAATTATTGTAAAGTCATTGTCTCGATACGATGTTTGAGGACAATTGCTCAATTTTCACTATCAGAACATAATTGTTGCACGTGAGCAACTGCAATTTGTTCATTTGTGAAAAGTTGTTGCATGATTTATCAGCTTACTATTATCTGATTAAATGCTATAACTAAAGTATACGTTTACACTTTGCTATTAGAAATATATCTCTCATGTTAATATCAAGCAGACTATTGATCTGCAATGCTACATAGCAGAAATAGGAACGTTTTCCTTCAAGCTGTCCTTCATTCTAAAAAAAGAGAACCGATTAGAATTCACACAACATCTCCGACACTACCAAGGAGCAAAGTTTGCTGATGAAGCCAATGCCGTAAAGTCAGCAAAATGAACAGTCTAGTAGGCGTTGATGTACAGGATGCATTTGCGATTGCATTGATCGTTGCTGTCAGCATGCTAATGTTTACATCCCTGTTACCATCACACAAACCCCGGCTGCCACTCAATGCGATACGATAAGAATATTTTGTGGATTCAAACTCAAAGTTTGAAATGTTTGTCGATTCACCTGTTCACATGTACCCCTTACACTCTTAATTCCTGGATCAGCCCCTGGTCATCCAGGTAATAAATGAAATTAAAGTAACATTGAAATCGATAATGACGAAAGCTTGGTACTTGTGTAAATATTATATGTTTGTTTGTTACAAGTTTTCTAGACCATAGGTCATGCCAATTCTGATATTGTCCTATTATTTGTTAGAAGATATGAACTAGTCAGAACCTAAATGAGTTTTACCAGTATGTACATAAGTATTAGTATTTTATATATTGTATTGGATATTATTATTTTACAAGTTTTGTTCCACAAGTAGTGGATATAAGTTCATAAATTAATAAAGTTAAGTTGAGAATTTTCAAATATAGTTTCGTTGTTCTATTTATAATATGCAGTTTAAACTGGATTAATCGTCCAACCACCAAACCGCCCATTGACCTACATATATGCATATATGGTTTAATTGATGGTATATAAAGAAATATAGGTCACATATTCTCTCTAAAAATACAGATTTAACCCACCATGAATACAGGTTTTGCCGCCAAATTACATGTTTTAAATCTGTAAAATACAGGCTTTGTTCCCAAAAACAGGAGATTTTAAAAAAATTTTTTTCCGATTGGCATCTCTGAGCTATTGAATAAAGAAATGATTTATTTGTGTTTTATTCACATTGTTATCTATCATCATGTTTTACACGCTTTACATCGTATTGTTTTTAAATATCAGGATATTTATTAACATTCATTGGGCATCCCTATATATATATATATGCGTGTGGGTATGTGTAATTCACATTCTATTAAGTTAAGTCAAACCATTCTAATAATAATAATAATTATTATTATGATAATAATGATAATAATAATAATAATAATAATAATAATAATAATAATAATAATAATAATAATAATAATAATAATAATAATAATAATATTAATAATAATAATAAAATATGATATTTAGTTATAAACTAAACATTAAGTAGTTCATCACACAGTGGTGGTGATAATATATCTTTCAACTTCAGCAGGGTCATTTAAACTGTTATGAACTATTGTAGGACATTCTAGTCTTTGATCACAATTTACCAGATGAAGAATTGTATTGGTTGATAATAAGTCAGAATCTGTTGTTATGGGTGATAGAAATGGCAGATTAAGGTCTCTCGTCCTTCCAAATGTTTTTTTGCGAAATTTGGTAACAAATGTTGCTCGGAAACGTTTTCCAAACAGCGAGTACAGAACAGGGTTGATGGCATGATGGATGTACGTCAACTGGCTCGTTATAGCTCGAGCTAATGGATACCAATCGTTACCTCTCCACCTAGTCTTGCCAATGAATAAGATTATACTTGGTAGATTCAATATCAGAAAAGCTACCGCACAGCTTAGACACAAGATAGTGACTTGAGAGAGATGCGGACATCCTTGATCATCGTCATCTACATAGGAAACGTTGGTGTTAAATCTACGCTGACGTCGTGCTAGCAATGCTCTCAACATAACGATAATATTAGTCACAGCAATAATGAAGAATGGTATGATATGTGCTGCCCACAGAACGATGACTGGACGAACTGACTGTTCGAAGTATAAATAATCAGGTAGATAGGCACAATTACTGATCAAAGATCGATTGTTATATATCGCACCACGTGACCAGAATACGTGAAGGTTCAGATTGGCGGCGAGAAATGCGAATCCACAAAATATATAAGCTTGTCTTTTAGTACAATAAGCGATCTTGCCCAATAGTGAACAAACGGCAACACACCTGTCAATGTTGAATAACATTAATGTCCAAATAGAGAAATCCATAATCGTATAACACATATACAACTCAACTCGACAGATGGACGTACTTTCTTCCCAGAGTGACATCACGTGAAGCTGATCTAGTAATTCTGGGATGAGGCCGACTATTAACACGACGGTGTCACCACAAGCTAACATTATCATGTAGACACTAGCTGATGTATCTCGAAATGTACCATCCAACATGATGATTATTGTCAGTATGTTTCCAATAATTCCAAATCCATGTGTGATTCTCCAGTGTGTATTCACCAGAAATATCATTCCAAGTAACGTTGCTGATGATACAAGAAGCATTCATCTTCGTTTGAGTCTTTTTAATATCAACTCCGATTATAAAATAGTATTTACGATGTTTTCTGAACAGGCGTTTGCTCCTCTTCCCAGTCGTTGTTGAACTGGACCTTTGATAGAAATGATATAGACGGCTCATCGAAAAAATGTGGTAATATAGTGCATGTTTGTGTCTTATGTAATAACGTGGCGTACTTAGGAGACAGTGTCCGTTGTTTACCTGTAATATTAGACAGGTCAGTAGGTCAGTTTACGTCCCGATAACAAAGAAAAACCCATTAATCCTAGAACAATATCGATATCGTGGTTATAATGGTATTATGACAACAATTCTTAATTGTTTCTTCTACCTTATATTTATAAACAACGAAGAAGTCAACAGGTATTGGACACTTCTTGTGCGACGCAGTTTAGCTGACATTATCTTTACTGAACATTTTCGTTCGGTGAAGTTTCGGCTTTAGAAAGCTGTCAGACCTCCTACTCCGGTAGTACGAGCTGATTAATGAAACAGTAAGGACAACAACGGAGAAAGCTGAACAGTTTGTCAACGGAGATGTTACCTGGATAAGTCCCAAGCCCTCTCCGAGAGTGTTATGGAATACAACTTTTTTCTTGGGAAGGGGAGACCATTTCTAGCATTCTCTTTGAAATACAAGATCGTATTTAGATACCTTTCAAGTAAAAATTCCCGATTCCGCATATTACAAAACTGCGTTTGATTTATTTATTTTTCTTAGTCTCAAAATCTGAAACATTTGTGAATATTTGGAATATTTGCTGATTTCGCGATATACTACTTAGTTTTGCGACATAGGCTGGCTCTCTTGTGATCATATACTCAATGACCTGCAAGTGGCTAGAAAAAGATAAAAACAAGAATATTATGTTGGACGAGAATTGTTTGTTGTCTGTTACTTGCACTATTTGATAAAACAAACAAAAACCAGCAACATATACTGCCATCACTTCATACTGTATTACTATACTCTACTGATACGTCTCCTAAAATTCGGCTCAGTCTTATGATATTTTAATGAGAACACCATGATTTTGGAATGCCCACCTTGTGTCAAAGAATATATAGACCTATAGGGTTTTTTTGTTTTATATATATATATATATATATATATATATATATATATATATATATATATATATATATATATATATTTGGAATTATGTGAGACATGTGTTGTTGTTGCTGTTTTTTTTTTTGTTTTATTTTTTTTTGTTTTTCTGTGTTTTTTCATGAAGATGATCCTCACATGTCTTTGTTTAAAAATTGAAGCGTTTTGAATAATCTTTTTATAAACTTCATGATTGTATTCTTCATTTTACTCCTTTCCTGAAGTTTATATTAAATACATTATGTGTTTATTTATATCACTTGTAGCTTTATATTAGTAAAACCTAGTTTTCAAGACAGACAACATATTTTAATCTGTGTGCGTGTGTACGTTCGTGCGTGTGAGTGCATGGGTATATATATAACTATGTACAATCTTTGAATGACTACTTGAGCCAATCATGCGAGTACTCTCCAATTATGACCAAAATGGCCGCCATTATCTAGTTTTTTATCATATCTTTGCAACCAGACATAGTATAAATGCAAATAACGTTTCTAAACATAGGTTTTCACACAAGCAATGTCACTAAACAATTTATTACATGATTTAAAAAACAGATATCAGAATAATTAACATAGTGGTCATTATGTCCAATACAAACAACACTATTTGCAACTCTTGCGATTAGGCACACATAAATGATATCCAATATAAAGGATGGCTTCTTAACATGAAGGAGAGCCACATGCGACCCGAGAAGGAATCATAATTATGATGAGGTAATGTTGTTTTAAATTAATAAATCCAAAATAAGTTGCCAGAGTCAATACTATTTATAAACTGATATGATCTCTAAGTCATTTTTCATAGAATGTTATGTATTAAGGATGCATTACTCAACTGCATCATGGTTGGCCATCGTTCTCATCATCATCATTTACCTTAATATTTAATAACGTTGGTGCAGTATCTTCATCTTCATCATCATCCAATAATACAGATGCAGTATTGCTGCAGGTTTGAACAAAATGTTTGGAGTAGCACCCAGGTGATAAGTGCCGTACAAATGCTGCTTTGCTCCAGCACTAGTTGGTGGTAGATCTGCTAGCTGAAATGAGTGATTCAAAATTGCTGGCCTCATACAGCTTGAGAATAATTTGTTCTGCTGTACTTTTCACCTCGTCGTGCGTGCTTCCAGTCTTTGTGAATGTGTCCAACAGTTGATTGTCGGTTTTTGTGGATTATGTTGAAAGCTTTGCGCTTGCCCTTACTATATATTGCAGACACGATATGTAGAAACATCATGGTTGTGTCTCCGATAGCATGCTGAATTTCATTAATGTTGTAGAGTCTTGTGGGGCTAATGCGGCATAGCATGTAGATGGCTATAGAAGGGGTCGCCCAAGTCACCAGCATTACCAATAAGTCTGTATCTGTCCCAACAACAATGACAGGCAGCGTTTCTGACTCTGCTGTACTCAGCGCTGTTGAGACCATCAGTGTGTCTGCTTCTGCCTCAGCTTGGTTGATATGTATGACAGCCGGTAAGCACGTGTTGACGTAGAGTTTGTATCAGTCTCTTCTTATTGTCACTGGATGTTTGTTTCTGGGCTCAACGTCTTTGCTCAGCTACCTTTGTTGAATTTGTGCTACCATATCTATCAAACACCACTGTTGGTCCAACATCACAATGTTTCAGTATGTATGAAATATATGTCTGACAATGCACCACCATATGTGAATGCGTGCGGCCAAACAACTGTTTGAAGCAGGTAACCACCATCTACTATAAAAGGCTATTTTCTTGTCTGTTGCATTTCAGGGTGATGAATCATTTCAGCATGACTCCCAGTGCACTCTTTACCCGGTTTTGCATCGCACCATCTTTGAACATGGAAGGTGGCTGAGGAGTAAGTTCATAAGCCAAGAATGCTACCATCTCGGAACTGTTATTCAGAACACATGTGATTCTGTTGAATAACACACTTGGATTGAGTACTGCATTTTGTCCCCTGACTTTGATAGTCTTACGTTTTTCACCCATAGTCGTCACTTTGTCATTTCTGTGTAGCGTGATGTCTGTGAAAATTTGACCATTCATTTGTGATGCTGCTGCACGACCAATTTCTAATGCATTGTCACAGTTTACAGATGCATCTACAGCAAAGGTACTCAGACCAATATGTGTACAACTGTATGCATGACCATAATGTCCTATTTCAAATGTAAGAACTGGTTTGATTTCTTCTGTGTTGGCCACATTTAGTATTTAGGTTGTGTCCTTGTGATAAAGAATTAGCTTTTAAATAACCATTTATTGATACACCTGCGTGTTTCATCAGGGATATAAACACACTGCTGAACTGTATGCCAGAAGGGTAGTTATTTCAACCTCCAAACTGACGTACAGCTGATAATCGAAATTGCTGGCGATTCTTGCAAGATTAGCCAGGAAATATTTATAGTTACTTTTAAAGTTTAGGAACACACAATGTGTGTTTTATATGAGGTGGTGGGCTGTGAGCTATGTTTGTCTGAAGTAACAATGCCTTACATGGCAAAGAGTTTTATGGTGTATCGTTCGAAGTTGTAGTGATCAGCGAATTATACGATATGGTTATTATAAATTAAATCGCGCTGCTTGTTCCAAATAAGATTTATGTTGTGTTCTGTTTAATAGTGAAGACAAACAATTCAAGATGATCGTGTGGCAGTTTATAAGTTAACAAAACCGTTTTATTGGTGATGGTTCAAACAAGTACAAGAAGACCTTCGATATTAAAGAGAAAACCTAATACCCATATTTTGTCCTTACCGTGGCAAACTCTTTTACCTGTCATGTCTGTCGTGCTAAGCAACACTGACTTAGCTGTTGTTAGTGAAAATGTCTCTATACCTTGAAACTTTAAAAAACGACTACTGACTAATTCTAACAGCTACCCGACAAATAACAAAGAGCACAATCTGTTTGTTAACTTGTGACATATCAAAGAACAAACACACAAATAACTTCACTGATGATATTCCGTCAGATCTAGGGCACATGCCTTCCGGTTAAGATTCAAATTGGCGAAACCTGATAACGTCACAATTGACATTCACGCCTTCGCGAATGACCAATGTTCTGCAATTTATCTGGATAATTAAATGAGCCTTCCGAGCTAAGACAAAAGTCGTACGTGCTAAAATCCATCAGCGGGAATTTCGGCGTTTTTCTCTCTTTCAATTATTGTCCTGCTTTCTCGATATGTGTATTTGTTAAAATATGGCGATTTGTAAAATGATTGAAGGAATCAATGTACCTAAATTTAAAGTTGGCAAACCATCAACTAGATCTCAAGCAGAATACCCCCAAAAAAATGAAGCGTAAACGAACCTTCAAATCACACTCTGAAAAATTGTTCATCATTTTGATACTATTCTGGAATGTCACCAATTAAATAAAATCAATAAAAAGCTGTCGAGAAGTGCGGGTTTACATGCACACTGAATGTCTGAAAGTCATTGTTCATCGATCTCCTGACCAAGCATCTCTTGCGTAAAACGAATAACTGACGCTGTGTATGGAAAAGTGGGTTTATATGGGCGCGTGTTGTGGTTAAAGCGATGCTTTTTGGTGGTCGATATCCTTTCAGAATTATTCAAAAGGAATTACTTTTATTCTAATGGTTTGATTAATCCGTCACTTTTATCTTGGATATTATACATACATTGTTTATGTGGGTAGAAACACCCCAATAAGGTTTGTATTTCATGGATTACTTTGAGTTGGCAGCTATGTGGATAATTAATTATGCAATAGTATATGTACGCATTTTCAGTGCATACATAGAGTGGTGACGTCACAAATAACTTATAAATGACAACATAATACTGGCCAAAGGTAGAATAGTACCGAATATCAACGATGATTCCATGTAAGGATATTGAATGCTGCCCAGTGATAAACTCTCCGTACGCGAGTACGTATATGCAACGTTTTATTGAACCATTGTCAATTTATTTCACACAAATAAAATAAATGTGTGTATTTAAAGTCAGGTGTATTGACACCAAACGGGCATATGTGAAAACTGTGATGTTAAGATTGATGATGCTTCGACAGAATGAGACATGATAAAGTCTAACTTTTATAGAAGGCAAGTTGAAGCTGATCAACATAAATATGAACCATACAATATTATTTTTGTTTCATTTATTTATGAATTAGGTATAGTTATAATCTAATCTGCTTATGTAACATCAGACATGTAAGTAGGTTAATCCAGCTTCTGTATCAGTCGATTAATCTCTTAACTAACTTTAAAATATAGCACTAAATTATCAGATGACCATTCAGCTGACAGGTCCAGCTGTTGATATGTTTGACCCAGATCCTGCAAGCCAAGAATGGTTAAAGGTCAGCAAACGTAAGAGGAGACCTGGATTCATGGATAGTGAGCCAAAATTAAATATGGCTAGACTTCAGACAGTTGAAGTACGAGTGACTGGTGGTTGATTTATGGGTGCAGATGCACAGGTAATTGGATCTGAGAAAGATGCAGAGGAGACACATGATGAAGAGGATGAAAATCAGGAAGAGGAGGATGAAATCCCACACTTCGAAATAGATTATGACAACGGCAATGCTGGTGGATTGAACAGTGAATATAAATATGAAAATGACAATGAAATCACAGAGGATGAAGTGTTACAGACTGCGGATACATACAATTATAAAACAGGTTATGCCTGCATTATTATGCTGATTACTTATATATATATATATATATATATATATATATATATAGTAATATATATATATATATATATATATATATATATATATATATATATATAAATATATATATATATATATATATATATATATAGAAGGTCAGTAATAGACATTAGGTAAAAATGTTTATTTGTTTATCTTCAGTTCAAGAACTCTAATCAATAATTCTAGGAAAACAATGTTATATTTCTTAATCGTGTTTAGTGATACATATTGTGATACAATGTTGGCTAAATGGTCAGCATATTCTCTGAAAAAACATTAGGTAAAGTGCTCAGACTCCATTCAAATGACTGTCATAGGAAATGTGTGAGCAATCTCATGGCCACACGTTCGTTACTATATTAGGATTGCGTGAATGCATCTTTTGTTCTGGTAATTCGTGCATCTGCGGACTCATGTAGCTTGCCTTAAAGAAATATAACTAATACTATTGGCTTTACTTTGTTAATTATGATATTGAATCACTGAGTTAGTACGGGACGTTTACACTAAATCTATCACCATCGTGGGTACTTAGAGGTGATAAATGGGGCTTTCGGTGGCGTACTGGTTAGACAATTGCAATACAAACCTCTAGGTTGTGATTCTACATCCGACCCATATCTGCATTTGTGGAATGTTTCACTGGGAATTTGCCCTTCGGCCAATTGTCCTAGATGTGACCGTAAGTACAAAAAAGGCGAAAACACTTACGAAATACACATAAGTACTTAAAGGTTATAACACCTATGAAGGCCTTCGACAACTATTGTGAATAATTGAACAAAACAAAGAAACGCCCGAATATCACTATATCTCATGGTCACTTCTGTATATTATATTGGTTTACTTAAAGCTACAAATACAATCATTACACATATACAAAATGAAATAATTTTAAGTTATGTACATTTTTAGGACAAACGCTTTTAATTATAAAATATTCCAAAGTATCGCTATCATTCTCTTAAATGTTTACTAATGATCATTGTTGTTGTGTTTTTGTTTTTGTATCAGGATAATGTCTTGGCTCATGGGGATGCTTTCTTACAGAATT
The DNA here is from genome assembly GCA_025642065.1 of Paralvinella palmiformis. Lineage (NCBI taxonomy): Eukaryota > Metazoa > Annelida > Polychaeta > Terebellida > Alvinellidae > Paralvinella > Paralvinella palmiformis. The sequence goes on along the minus strand of JAODUP010000450.1, from coordinate 64,043 downwards.
ATTTAAAACCGTTTGACGATGGCCTTGTTCATAGTTGCCTGTATTTGTCGAATCGTCAAGTATATAAACTAAATTGACAACTAATGATTAAATTACAACAACTGTTATATAAATTAGTCTATATTCCGAATTCAGTACACTGATGAGATGTGGCAAAGATGTGGTAAAAAGACTATCTCCGTTCTAGTATTAAGTAGTAATTTTCATGTGGTAACTGACTTCATCAACCTGGCCATCGATTTTAGTCATGAGATCGTTTAATATCAACGGCTTACCTAAATTTGATTTGATTTTCATATTCATATTTAATTTTTCTTGCACAGTCTTCAATAAAGATTATATTTTAGTATTAAAGCATCTTTATCAATGTTCAACTTCCGTATGATAGAGGTTAACAATAGACTACATAGCAGCATCTGAGACCTACCACGATATAGATTGTATGCATACGCTACATTTAATCTTCTACATAGTGTTGCCGTGAAAGCATCAAGAGAAATAAATACAATTATTAGCTTCCAAGTCAGTCTTTACTATCTCTAAGTTTGATCTTTACCCTTTTACATGCTTGTTTGCTTCGTTTCTTATCAACGTTCATTTATCGACGGTGTTCGTTACTTACTGGCAAGTCGCGTATACAATGTAGATGTTTCTGGAAATGAAAAAATCGAATCTACTTCATCGTCCATTCCTTCACGTGCTAAGAAGGATTTTATGTCTCAATGATCCAGAGAACGTTCACTGAAAATGGCGGATTTCAATACAAACACCTTCCTTAATCCAAAATGACAGAACGATTGCAGGTTAAATAATGATTCTGTACCATTATATATACTCAAATTAACAGCTTGAGTGCATCGTATTGAGCAAAAGTCACACACCGTTTCATAATGATTAATCTGATGGGTTTTGATGACATCCTATAGTTCAGTTGTCATAACTATGAACTGTAAATATTTGTGATATGTTTCCTGAAGGTGTCACTCTGATATATATATATATATATATATATATATATATATATATATATATATATATATATATATATATACCTACTATGTTATAATATACATATTTGTTTCCGATAAATGTTATGGGGTAGGGAAAATGGTTCACCTTTTTGTATGTATTGGCTTAATCCAATACATGCAACAGCCATTCTCCGCAAACAGAAGAGGAAGTAAGGCCAATGTTTAAATGAAAATAGTAGTGAAGTTTTATTTCCACAGGAACGAATATCAATCTAATTTATCTATCTTATGTGACATATCTAGAGGCATAGAACCTCAAATAAAACAATTCATTTTTACCAGAAGCCATACATTTTCATATCGCATCAGAATATGAAATATGTAATTAAAAACTCTCAATATTATACTAGATCCTTTTGTAATCTGTTTTTAAATCTGTGTATTCTCTATCGTGTGAACATCCGTGGTGACGTCTTTCTTTAATTATTGACTGCCGTGTATGGTTGCCATAACCGTGATTACTTGTAATCACTTATACAATGATATATTTAGTGTGGAAACCCTGAAGTGTCTAAGTAATCCACTGACTCCATGAGACAGGGACTGGGATCTTTGACACGAGAAAGCTTGGTTGATAATAATTCAGTGCACACCTAAGACCCCAGAGTATTGTTTATCTCGGTTTGACCTTTATGGTAAGCTGGATAATGTATGAACTGTATAAGTTATGACTACTCACCACTTCACAAAATATAATAAAAGTGTTTCATCATGATGAAGTATTCTGCAGCATGGCGGCAACATTTCTACTAATACCAACAACCAGATATTGTTTAACTTGCAGTAATATCATGAACAATTCAGCTATAAAGGGCTGCTAGAAATCTGTCATGTATGAACATTGAATTATGGAGATACTGATAAACCTTTGGGTTTTTAATTTTAGTTTAATAACATGCCTTAGCCCTTGACATTAAGAGCGATACCTTTAAATCACTTGAGCATACTATTATTCTCTTAAGATAGGAAACAAAAGATATGAGGAAAGTCTTGTATGATTCCATGATATAATTTCTAAAGATATTGTAATATTAACAGTTATATAACGACGAAAAGTTGTATACATTTCATATTAGAAGGTGGTCGTGATATAATCAGTAATCTATGAAATATGCTCTCTCTCTCTCTCTCTCTCTCTACTATATATATATATATATATATATATATATATATATATATATATATATATATATATATATATATATATATATATATATATATATATATATATAATAATATATATAATGATATATATATATATATATATATATATATATATATATATATATATATATATATATATATACATATATATACGCAACATCACACACAAGCACACACACCCACACATTGTCAATATTAAACCCAAATATTGACATATCACGTTCATCCTCTGGGACAATAAGTAGGCAAATATTAGATATCATACATCTGTCAGTACTATTTTATCTTATAAAAACATAAATAGGTATAGTTTTTCACTCATATTAATCCCCCCCAATATATCCCTCTATCCGTTTCTGTGATACCCGAAATAAAAACGTCGAAGTTTTTCTTTCTTAACCGGTATCTCTTTATGTGACTGTGATACATAACGAGATTTTCTTGGGAAGTTGTAGAACAATTAATGATGACAAAATACGTTTCCTATATTTTGTGAAATGATCAATAATCATACCAGACACTCAATCTATTATTCAACTTATATTTCAAGTCAAATAGTATTACGCATGCACTAAATTGTTATCAGCGAAGATTTCCCGTGTCAAGGAACCAGTCTATGTCTTTTATATGTCAGATGTCAGTAGATTAACTTCACATTTCAGGGTTTCCCTACGGCAAATCTATCATTATGTAAGTGCTTATACGTTGTCATGGTTATGGCAACCATCCTCGGCTTTCTATAATTAATGACGGATTTGAACACCAGAGATCATCACAAATGTTTACACGGTTGCCTGTCTATAGATTGATAGGTAGATTACAAAGGGATTCGGTATGATATTAAGTGTTATAACAGTCCAGCACTGATGTTCTGCTGTTATACATGACAATCTCTCAGAGGTTTTGATGTGTGGAGGTGTAGACTTCTGTACACTACGTTTTATGCAAATAGATTTATTTATGTATAGATTTATGGAAGTATAGGATTTAAAGGATGCTACCATATTCTGAACCTGTGCCACCATATATATGTGTATCTTAAAGTTATGTCGTTATTACAACATGTTTGAGTTTATTAGCTTTATTATAATGTAGAATCTATATTGTTGTCCTCTTATGTGGTCTGGCGAAACGACCTATTAATTCATACAATGCTGCTTGATGGATTTATACTCCTGGAGTCGTTTGTTACTCCGGCAGGCATCTCCATGGGTATTAAGCTGCGGACAGAGTTTTTTCCCATATTATGAGTAATTAGGTTACACTGATATAGGAAATTTGTTAAATGTATAGCTATTATAATCCCGACGTGTCATTCGCAGTATCTGAGATCTGCCAGGAATCCGCTGTTCTCGACCATGGGTCAAATAGATCAAGTGGATAGGCGCTTTAATTTAGATCCCACCACACCTAACTGCATATACTTAGGGACGCTAAATTAAGCGTGAATGAACGTTCACTTAGTGATGAACGGAAACGTATGAGGATTAGCTATTTGGTTCGAGTAAATCATAGTATTTACTCAGGTTTGAGACGATATTTCGTTCTAGTCCAGTAATAATCCATTGTGCAGTATTGCTACTTTGTTTTTATTTTAGTTAAATCACTTCAGTGAGTCCATACTGAGTTAGTGTACATTCTCTTTGTTATGAACAAACTGTAATGTTTGTTAACACGCTGAGGGTATATAAAAGGCTTAAAGTTTCACTTAGGTTAGAGAAGAACTTCGACGCCAGACCAGTCGGAGGTGTATTGATTGATACATGGTTCATATAGGTAGGATTTATTCAGTTATTCGAACCCAGAATAAAGCTGAGGTCAGCATCTGAGGTGTCGAAATGCTTTATATACAGGTTTCTTTTGGACCACAGAAAATTACTGTTGAATGTAAACTGTGGTGTCAATAGTTTATGATATGTATGTAGCAAGTCACCATTGAACCACACGCACGTGTTGTTTGCTGTGAGCTGTGATATCAAATGGTATGTGTTTTACGTGCTTCCGCTTTTTGTACGTAGCCTGCATGTAGCCGCTTTCCTGTGGGCGTGACATATTTGTCGCGTACGAAAAGCGAATTAGCTGGTTCCCACAGGCTGATGAGTAGACCAGACACATGCTTAGGTATACGCATACATCTATCAATATGTGGAGGTATGGAACATTTTATGTTTAGATTAATGTATGTATAGTTGTATTTGTATTTAGATTTATGGAGGTAGGTCTCGAAGGATGTTTAGATATGTTGATGCTCTGTGCCTGTTGCCTCTTTATATGTACCCTAAAACGCACATTGCCCGTGCCAGACATCTTATCTATTTCCATCCAGATTCCTTATTACACCAATGTAAGAAAGTTATGTCGTTATTACAACATATTTTACTATAGACTTCGTATGTATTATATGTAGTATTAATCTCTTATATGTCTAGTGAAACGAACTGGTAATTCTTACAATGCTGTTTGATGGATTTATACTCCTGGAGTCATTTGTTACTCCGGCAGACATCTCCATGGGTAGTAAGCTGCGGACAAAGTTTTCCCCATATCATGAGTAATTAGGTTACACTAATATAGGAAATGTTTTGAATGTATTTCTATTATAATCCAAACGTGTAATTCGCAGTATCGGTGATCTGCCTGAAATCCGCTGTTCTCGACTGTAGGTCTGAACCGAAACGTATGAGGATTAACTTTTGAATTTGAGTAAATCATAATATGTAATCAGGATTGAGAGAATATTTCTTTCTAGTCCAGTTCATTGTGCAGTATTTCTACTCTTTTGGAGCTAGGCCTATAAAAAGGCTAAACATTTCACTCTGATTAAGAACAACTAACGCACAATTGAATCATATGCACGTGTTGTGTACTGCAAGCTGTGGTGTGAAAAGGTACTTTTTGTACGTGATTCCCATTGTCCCGAAAGAAAACTAGACTGAACACGGCCGCCGATTTGATGGCAAACAGATCCCAACTTCCGGTCGTGGAAAAAAGGAACGCAGACTGCAAAATCGGGTTTATAAACATGGTGAATTATTGTTGTGTCGATGGTAGCATAAGCCGTGGGAGTAAAAGTAATACAAAGGGAATATATTTTCATCAGTAAGTATAAGGAACACACTTAAAATAACTGTTAAAGCGGGGTTTTTTGGCGGGAAATTAAGCTGAACTATTATTATATTTAGCCTATTCCACAATCCCCCTTCTGTCTCTGACGTTTGATGCCAACTAAACTAGATCTACGGACTTACATAAAACGACATTTACATATTGCATGGCATATTATTAGACAAGAATAATACCGTTTGTCTGCACACACAAAATTATAATGCACACATCGCAATATATGTCCGTATTCATAGATTCAAAACTCGAAGCGCAGCCGCTTCAACGTTACTTTTTGCCACTACCGGAAGTCAGAGCTGTTTGGTCATGGCGGCCCAATCAAACTTCCCTGAGTGTTCGGTCTAGTTTTCTTTCAGGTCAGTGATGATTCCGGTTTCTGTACATAGCCTGTCCCACAGGCTGATGAGTAGTCTAGACACATGCATAGGTAGGTCTATGTATATATAGATATGTGGAGGTGTAAACCGTTTTATATTTAGATTGAAGTGTGTATAGTTTTATTTATGTATAGATATATATATTTATGTATAGATATATATATTTCAAATAAGGTCATTTCTATCTTATCGTTTTATACATGTACCTTAACATTTATAAAGGTTGTCACAATCAACTTAAAAAATGTCATGGTGCTAAATGATAAAATGTACATTTTTCCATCAATAGACGATAATATATTAATGAGTCTTAAGCTTAAATACTTTACATTATCTTTATTGTCATCTCGCTTACATTTATTTTCAGCTAAAAACTATTCTGGATCGGTAATTAAACACACACCTCAGACAATACTAATTGGCGGATTAATACATATATTTAGTAAATGATCATGGTATCCAGACAAAAATAGTTTTATCTTCATTTGTAATTAAATCAAAATTTAAAACTCTGTACATCGTGCTCGAAACTGATGCCCCTTTTTTATTTTCTGATGGTTTGGACTAGGGCTAAAATAAGCCCATCCCATCTGAAACACCGAAATACGTGCAGAAGGTCCGAATAATTCAAATATTTCTCCTTCAAAAAATGGTTGTGATTAAATGTAAATGGCTTCTGAAACGCAATAAGCTATGATTCAATTTGACCGAAAGACGTTTTCTATTCGGAATTGTATTGTTTATATAAGTATCAGACACATCATATAAGTTGACATTCACTTGTTTTGTTAATTACTCATATACAGCGGCCATTGATATGTTTAATAAGTGTATTTTTCAGACATTCCCACACCTTGTCTCAGTGTACAACTTAGAACACCGATCTAGTTCATTCATAACTTGTATCCATCACGCCTGTATAATGGAACAAACTTGCCCTATGATATTGAGACTACTAAACTTTCTGAATGTGAAAAGGGAGAAGATATATTGATTCCGGGAGTTCCCATTGCTCCAACTAATATATACCGTTAGATGTCGAGAGATTACAATTTCCCATACGACTAAGTCTCAACATATCAATCAATAAACCCCAAGGGTCAGACGTTCAAGGCTCTGATTCTCTCATGGACACCTCTATATTGAATGTTCACGTGTTAGAAGCAGTCTTTGTGAGAATGCTCCGGGTTAACAAATTAGTTCAATCCCTTAGCCCAGAATTGTTGGTTTATATTCACACACAATTACAGTGAATGGTTTTGTGTAATGTTTTTCAACCTAGAGGTCACCATACAATGTATTATTTCCCGGGTAATGCCTTATATCTTGATAATGATGTAATATGTTTCGTATATTTCAGTAGCCATGACGTACACACTCAGTACATTATTCGGTTTACCATGAAAGTCAAACAGAGATAAACAACCATCTTGGTAATAGCGTGCATCTTTCGGTATTGTCATGTTGTTTTTTCTTGTAGCTGAATATTGTGTTTGATTAGTGAGACTGACAGAAACATCCATAAGGGTACATGTATTTTCCATCTTTTTGGCTGGGTTATGTGTTGAATTAACTCACACAGATACAAGAAATTCCACTTTCCTTTTTATGATAAAACTGCACCTTGCTCCCTGACTAAAGTGATAGAAAGCATAAAAGTCAGTGTTCTCAATTTGTAGAAAAATATTATAGAAAAAAAATATTAATTGTTACTTGTATAGAGAAAGTTTTAGTTTTCCAAAAATGTTTTTCTATGTCAAATTTCTATATATGATAAAACTGACAGAGGCCTCCATGAGTTGTCATTAAACACACTCTCTTATCAATGAAGTTAACATTAGTATAGGGTATGTCTTAAGACGACTTAAATTTCATATGGAAGACATGCTACAGGAGAAATAAGTTTAGAATTAATTTAAAGTAAAGCCAAACACGTAACACAAATGTTTGAACAGTAATGAAAATAATAAATTATTATTATTATTATTATTAATGGGTATATTAAGATTCTTCGCTGAAAACATAGACGAAGTAGTAATCTTATATTGAAGACGTCATATTGATTTCATTTGGCATTTATTAATAAAAAAAACTATTTTTGACGAGATACTTAATTCGCATATTAAAGTTATAATACGTAATTAATGGAACAGAAGTATTGGAATGATAATGTGAACAGTTTAACAAAATTATTAAGCCTGTCATGACAATAATAAGGAATTAATGAAATTAATCGATTTCGTTAGATCATAGCACATTCTGTCAAATCTTCTCTCTCTCTCTCTCTCTCTCTCTCTCTCTCTCTCTCTCTCTCTCTCTCTCTCTCTATCTATCTATCTCTATCTCTCTATCTCTCTATCTCTCTATCTCTCTATCTCTCTATCTCTCTATCTCTCTATCTCTCTATCTCTCTATCTCTCTATCTCTATATCTATCTCTATATCTATCTCTATATCTATCTCTATATCTATCTCTATATCTATCTCTATATCTATCTCTATCTCTATCTCTATCTCTATCTCTATCTCTATCTCTATCTCTATCTCTATCTCTATCTCTATCTTTCTTATCTCTCTCTCTCTCTCTCTCTCTCTCTGTGTGTGTTTGTGTGTATATGTGTTTGTGTATGTGTTTGCGCGCGTGTGTGTTTCTGTGTTTGTATGTGTGAGGGGTGCTCCTTTATTAACATAAAACATATGATATATTCCTATTTTCTATTATTTTTCAAATAATTTAAACCCGGAGTATGATTGACATCACAGAAATATGTGCTAATCAGTATTTTTGTGGCGAGTCTATTTTTACCTGAATCTTAGTTATTATCTTGAGTAATTTTTATAATGAACCATAATAATCATGTCAATAGTTTTCTTCATTATGTTTATTACTAGTTTATTAAAGTCAGATTGTCCTGATATTGTAAACTTATCAAATAGTTATCAAGTCTATTTAACGGTTACCTATAAATTATTTCTACTACGTATACTACGACTACCTCTACTACTATTAATACTACTACTACTACTACTAGCACTACGTATGCTACTACTAAGACTACTTTTGCTAATTCTATTGTTATTACAACAATAACTACTACTACTACTTTTACTACAGACATATTCCTCTCTCTTGTTTCTTTTACCTTTGGTTAGATATGTGTGTGTTTTTTTGTTTCAATATACGTCTGTGGGTGAACCAACAGCGCAATGATCTGACGCTAAAGCTATTGAAGCGGACTCATATATCTAAGTATATCTATCTATATATCTCTCTGTCTATCCATCCATCCATCCATCCATCCACCCACCCACCCACCCACCCACCTACCGTGGGACTGTATCAATTATTCATGCCTCTACCATACATTTGTCACTAATCCAAACGACACCATAGTTCAAGCATTAAATACACACGAACACTACACTGTCAGAGCCTTGTCGTGTCAATATTAGTATAATGAATATCATGATGGGCATTAGCGCATATTCCCATTTACTATATATGTGTATAGGACATAATGAGCCAAATAAAGATGGTATGACTTTAAGATGGTAATTCAGTAATCTCATGAATTTATTTCCCGTGTTTTACTAGATCTGGTGTGTTTCAATTTGTATTTAAATGTGCTCTTTGTTGGTACACCGCTTGTTTACTTAATAACCTGTAAAAATACTGAAATACGGCACATATGTAAGCTTTATAATATTTTTACAGCATTTTTGAGACATAATAAATGTATGTAAGAAGCTCCATGATATGCATATGTTATAATTTCAATATACAATATCAACATATTTACAACTAACTATACTATTTGACATCAACCGATTGTGTCATCATCTGAATAAAGAGGTGACTATATTTGGCCCGATACATCGCTTTTATAGTCATAGGATGAGTTACAGTGAAGGTACGCTCTCTTCCCAGATTACTCTTTTCCGAGATCCATTTGACTTCCTTCCGTTTCCATATATTCAATCGTTGAAGGTGCTATTTGCACAATATTACTACATTTATTTCAACACATTAGTAGATCTATGAACCTCCTCTTCATTTTTATCACTATAATAATTATACCATACACTTTTCACATACATTGTAGTTAAATTACGTTGAAAGCATTGTTTTATTATCCATATGTATATATATATATATATATATATATATATATATAACAAAGTACATAATCTTTTACATTAAATTCATTATATGTTTGGATAAAGAGAGTGAAACCACAGTCGGCTTATATTCTTATAACCTAGTTACTACAGATAATATTCAAGTTCATGTAGTTTTATACAGGTGAAGGAAATAAAACAAAAACCGCCAGCAAACATAAAAACATAATATCATATTAATACATGTAAATTAAAGTATATGTTGACACATTTTGGTAAGCAAGTAAAAATACTTAGTCAGTATATTATATAAGATAAATCTTTAGACATAGGATACTTCATTGTAACAAACACTGCTTTACGTGTAATTTAAAACCGTTAGGTGTACAATTGCAATCGCTTAATACAGCATATTTATTCCAAACGATAACACCAGCACATTTTAATGAATTCCGCATCAAGTTTGTCTTGGCTAGAGGAGTACAGTATAACACATGATGCCTAGTTCCATAATTATAAATATTTGTATTTTGTACAAACATTGAATCAAAGATTTGAGGATGTATATTTTTGGTCACTTTAAACATAAATATACATATGAAGTAGTTATAGATATTATCGAATGTCATGATGTTCAGTTCCTTTTTACATTTGTGCATTAAACGTTGCAGACATCATTATCCTGACTATTTGGTTTTGAATTTTAATTATCACATCTTTGTAAGATGACAGGGTCCGTCCCACACTTCAATGCAGTAAATTAGGTATGGGTATATAAATGCATAATATAGTGATATAAGAGTGGTAATATTTAATAATTTTCTAGCCTTGCAAAGTCCTATGGATATTGAATTTTTTATACTATTTATATGTTCTCTCCATGTTAGATAATCAGCAATTATGACTCCCAAACATTTCTAGATTCAACTCTAATAATAATTTGACCATTTATTTTTAAGTCTGTGTTGAAATGACAATTCCTTTTATTTGATCTAAATATCATAAAGTGTGTTTTACTAATATTCAGTGATAATTTATTCATATTCAACCATAGTACTAACCTACATAATTCTTTGTTTAAAGAAACAGTCATATTATTCAGATTGTCCTCGTCAATAAATGTTTATATGTTTGTGTCCCTGTAATATCATTCATGCCATGACCTAATTATATTCTGACACACACACACACACACACACAGAGAGAGAGAGAGAGAGAGAGAGAGAGAGAGAGAGAGAGAGAGAGATCAGTGTGTGTGAGGGGGAAGAAAGATGAAGGATTTCAATAAGCCAAGAACATAATTTGCTGAAGAAATACGTACGGATACATCAGGGCCATTGTTTGGGAGATAATATATACATACGACTCATCAGATTATATAGTATGTTTTACAATGTTGATTGAAAAAGTTTAAAATAAAGTTTAAAATAAAAGGAAACCCCAAATGAGCAGAAAATAAGAACAACAACCAAACCACGATGTCTTCCTCATCAAAATGTCAAAGCATAAGCCATGTTATGAAAGCCAGAAATAATACTACAAGAAGTTTGCCTTTCTAAGTCACTATACTAACCACTCTCTCCATTTAGTAAATTTTCACCTTATAACGATATATTTCATCCTAACGATGAAACTGAACCAATATCGGATTATTTGCCCCTTTGTTCTTTGTCTACGCCTAGATAGAGCCCTCTTGAAATATGCAAGGAAGTTCGGTATGGGTAACTATTGAGAGTGATTGTCATGGCTACATTAGACGTGACGTCCAAGGTCATCTGAAGTTGAAGCGGATAAACAAAATTCTTATTAAAAAGAGGCCTGTATAAATTATTCCTTTTCCATACCCAACTTTGAAATGTCACCAGTTAAAATGTAATTAGTGATGAACTGAAAGAAAACGTCACATCATATCAGATTAATAAATGGTTGCATGAAAGAGTAATATTAGCTCTAAAGAACATTGCTATCAATACAATCAACGCACAGCTTTTGCAGTAGCTACCTGGTAATAACAACTGTTGTCAGTCAGGTGAGACAGTTTCTGGTTAGATTCAAATGCTTAACTAGCTCAACGAGGTTCTAAGTTTACAGGAAGCTCCGAATAGTCCCACCCCATTACCAGGGCTTAAAGGTAGAAAACACCGATGATGTTCTTTCGTAGCTAAGATACATCATGCCTCTGCAATGGAATAAGACTGGCTGTTAAGAAGCTTATGTCCAATATTATTGAGACTACAATGCTTTCCGGATGTGGCAAGCGAAAGATGTATTCATTTTGTGCATTCGCAAGGTTCTCACTTCTATATGCCGTTGGTCTTACCATGTCAACCAATAAACCCAAAGGTCAGAAGTTGAAGAGACCTGCTTCTTTATTGGATAGCTCTATGTTGGATGTTCACATGTTGGAAGCCCGAACATTCTTCATATGAATGTTCTAAGTAGAACAACGAAGAACAATATTCATCGGGTAATTTGTATAAGATCTTATACCAGTATAAGATATTGCATTACTATCCTTCTAACACTCCAGATAGTATTCAGCTTACTATAAAGGTCAAACAGACATAAACAACATTCTCAAGTCTTACCTGTGCGTTAAACTGTTATCACCAAAGCTTTCTAGTGCCAAGGAACCAATCTCTGTTTCATGGCATCAGTGATTTATCTAGGCACTTCAGGTCCTCCATATGAAATCGATCTTTATGTAAGTGCTTAAAGAGTTTCACAGTCAACGGCTTTCGATAATTAGTGAAAGACGTCATCAGATATATTCACACGCTCTAGGGTGCACGCTTGTATAAGCAGATTATAAATGGATCGTGTATAATATCGAGAGTTATACTATTGATTTCAATAACTGATCTAATAGTGTGATGCGCTAATAAGTAGATAAATGTTATATGTCTGTACAGCGAAGATACCAAATATTGTATTGAATTGAATTTATGTTACATTACACATACCAGATGGATGTTCATTGCTTTGGAAATACAATTCATTAGGGGGGTTTATTATCCAAACGTGTACTATGCCACTTTCGTAAATACTGAAATGAGAACATAATGCTTCATAATTCAGAAGATGGAATAGGATGCATTACCTGATATAACAAAATAACTCACGGTGAAGCCATATTTCATAACAGTAAGGGTGTGCTATACATTGGAATAAATTAATACATACAAGAATATTATACATTTTCCTTGTGGCATAGCATTTAATGGAGATAAAAATGCATCAGCTAAAATTTGAGGGACATTTGTTCAAACGGTGACTCACTAAGGAAACATCATAAATAACTTGAATCGATTCGAAGCCTGACCTGTAGGTTTACGGTTCAGAACTCTAACAATTGTGCTATACTAAACGGTTGTTTGCTTGTCATGTATATTAACAAAGAGCCGCTTAATAATATACCGAGTCCTTTTCTAATCTCCCTGTAACCATGTATAATGTAAACCATTTTTTCATATTTAATGACATGCTTTATTAATTATTGACAGTCGTGGATAGTTAGTTTAGCCGTTGTTATTTTAAGGCACTTATATAATAATAGATTTCCAGTCTGATCACTTTTAATCACATTAAAAAGCGGTAACTTTCATGATATTAGTGATAGTTAAAACTATCTGCTGGTGTTTATATAATATTGCTGCCATATTTTAAAATACTTAATTATGAAGAAATGAGTTTATTATATTTGGTGAAATGTTCAGTAGTCATAACCTACACACTACATTAATCAGTTTACCATGAAGGTCAAACAGACATAAGTAGCACTCTTGGGTCTTACGCGTGTAGTATATTGTCATCACCGAAGCTTTCGGATGTCAAAGAACGAGTCGCTATTTTATTGCGAAAATAAATAACCTTGACACCTCAGGGCTTCCAGCGCAAATCTGTCATTATATACCTGCGCATCCACCCACGCACGCACGCGCAGACCCCCACTCTCTCTCCCTCTCTCTCTCTCTCTCTCTCTCACATACACACACACAACACACACAGTCACACACATATACATACATACATACACACGCCCACACACATACATACATACATACATACACACACACACACACTTATATATACAATATTTAGTGTTTTTATCTTTTGTTTTATATAATGAGACCGGATGACATAATTATATTTACGCCCCTAACAACCCCAACAAACCTTTCATGACCACATCCATCTCTCTACACGGATGGAGAGTGAATCGCCAGTGATCAATGACAGTTGGCTAGATTGGAGGTAATTGGAGGCAATTGTAGGCAACTGTGTTTACTCGAAGTTAAGGATAACATATCAGGATAGAAACACTAACTGAACAATATAAACGTTTTGAATGTTCAAAATCAGTATCTCTGAGTAATAATCAACTGATTTAAGGTAATATCTTTATTACTTCACGTAACATCCGTCATAATTGTATGGAACGATTCCCTCTTGAAATTTAATTCTGGATTATCTGGGAAAAGGTTTCTAATATTAAATAATAACTGTAGAAACTATATCAAAATAAACAATGACTTTATAATGCGTTTTACATTAAATATCTTTTTTTCATAAACATTAAATAATAGTTATATTCGTTTATTTATGGTTATGGTACCAATAAAATTTCATTAAAAAGTACAATAAACAATTTCGCCTAGTCATAATTAACAGAGCTTATTAATCCATGCTATACTTACCTGGTGTGTGTACTATCGTGAGCATGTTTATGCGAATTTAGGGGACACACACGCACACCCACGCATACACACACGCACACGCACACACACACAAACACACACACATACACACACACACATATATATATATATATATATATATATATATATATATATATATATATATATATATATACGCGCGCACACGCAGGCACGCACGCACTCACACACAAACACAGACACGCACACACACACAAGATAGTTTAAGATACTAACACCATTACTTTCAATCCATATCCTTCAGTTTCGTATATATACATATGCTGTATACATATGTGTATGAATACGTTTGCTTACACTTGTTGGCCATCAATATATATATATATATATATATATATATATATATATATATATATATATATATATATATATATATATATACTCTGATTTTTTAGTATATAACGATACAAACCATTCAATTGTTCCGACAAACCTCCCAAATTTGATCACTACATGTAAGAAAATTACTACAAGATACTCGAATAATGACTTAGTCAGTTTTAATAAAATATTTAATATAATAGAAATTTAAATTATATATATATATATATATATATATATATATATATATATGGTAATAATTTCATTTCTATCTTATCGTTTTATACCTTAACATTTATAAAGGTCGATATAATAAATTTTAAAATCTCACTTCTTTAAATCATGTAATATACCTTTTTCCATTATAATAAAATAGTAGGTTTTAAACCTAAGTACATTACATCATCTTTATTGTCATCTCGGTTACATTTTCAGCTGAAAAACAATTCATGAAGAATGATGTCCAGAATATTTCTGGATCGATAACTACACGCACATATCAGACAAAGATTTACTAAACGATTATGATATCCAGACAGAAACAGTTTCGTCTTCATTTTTAATTATATCAACATTCGATACTCTGTAGATCGTGCGCAAAACTATTGGATATGTCTTTAGTTTTCTAACAAATGGCACTAGGTCTAAGATAAGCCCATCCCATCTGGATCACCGAAATACATGCTCAGGACACGAATAATTGAAATATTTCTGCATCAGGATTTGGTTGAGATTAAAAGTAAATAGCCCATATAAGCTGCTCGTGAAAGCCACCGTGACTGTGATTAGGTGCGACCGAAAGGTGCTTTCAGTTCGGAAATATATTATTCACACACACACACACACACACACACACACACACACACACACACACAATATATATATATATATATATATATATATATATATATTGGTTAGCATGCACTTGTTTAGTTAATTTTCCATAAACGGCGGTCATTGGTGTGTTTATTAAGTGTGTCGTCTTTTAACTATTCAAAGATTAGACATCGGAGCGCCGAAAGGTGGCGCTAATCCACTGAAGCCACGAAATAGAGACTGATTACGTGACACGAGAACATCTCCGTGATAACGACAGACTACATCCTTATGACTCAAAATAGGTATTTGTGTTTCTTTGAGCTTTAGGTTAAACTCAAAACCTGATTAGCAGCAAACATAATTGTCTGTGGCATCACTCTATATTTGATAAATATAGGTTATGAGAAACATCCGTATTTATATGAAGATACGACGAAGTCCAATATCATCTTTATTTCCAGCGTAATTTGATTGAGCGATCATGAAATTAAAATATTAATGGACTTAGCTGACGCACATAAAATATATGTCATACATAATAACAATTATGAATGGCAAGTTCTACCATAAATCAAACATATGTAATACCTTAGCTGATTTCTCTATTCTTCATAAACGGCGAAGTCGCGCGAATACAAACATTATTTCACACCTTTATGCTAATTATCATACTTTTGGTTTTGTCTATGCCAAATATTATTTCAGAATTTCTATTAGTTAAGCATCTGCTGTAATGAATATGAACAAAGGTTGTTAGGTTCAACTATATTTGGTATAAAATTGTCGGGGTTGTTCTATGCAGTTTGTTTTGTTACGTTATTTAATTATCCTTTATTACAAATTAACTATGTTTACTAATATTCTCAAAATGTTGTTTCCAATTATAATCATTATTTAAAAGATGTCACTTACCATGTATATATATATATATATATATATATAATTATTTTCACTGTTCTATGTTAGATTTCAATCCATCTTTATCCCATAGCAGTTAGAAGGATGTGCTAGTTCATTGTTTACTTCATCCAAAACATTATGTAATTATATTATAATTATAATATTTAAAAATCATATAATTTATTTTCCTAGAATTTAGTGTGATCATTTTAGCTTGAAAGCTAAAACGTATATCCTTTAGCACTTGGTGTACAGGTCTATCAACTGTTAAGTTACTTATTAATATTAAAACATATTGTGTCATCCCCAAATGATATAGAATTCAATTTTGTAAACATATTTGATAAGCTATTAATGCTTAGAAGCCCTAAGTTTATTTCTTCTGGAATACTATTATATGCGATATATTGACATTTTATGAAAGATTTTTTGTAGACAAATTTAGAGGTATTCTCTACATATGCCATAATTAGAGAGTTTTCAAATACAAAATAATATGATCGTTTGCATAAAATAATGTTCAATGGTATTTGATATTTTGGGGGTTCTCTATTTTTACAATAAATGATTGAAAAAGTTAAAAATTTAATATTTATATAACATTTATAATACCAGTAATGTATTTGCTACAAAGATTATTATAATATATGTTTGATGTGTGTGTGAGCGTTTAGGATATATATATATATATATATATATATATATATATATATATATATATATATATATATATATATATATATTCTTTGAGAGAAAGAAAGAGATAAAAGAGGATTTCAATAAGTAATCAGCGTAGTTTATACTGATATATCAGGGCCATTTTCTGAAGGAAACCAAATACAGGCATAGTTCTCATTATATAACTCATCGCATGCTAATTTAATTTTTACATGTTTCATTCATACAGTTTTGAATGTGTGTATGTGTGTGTGTCTAATTTATATGTCAGAGGAAAAACAAGATTCAGCTTGTATGGAAGTCACGTGACCATGTAATACCACGCTGCTGTATTAATGATTCTTTCTCAATTCCAACAATTAATTTACATCAACTCAGCTCAGTTAGTTATAAACTGAAAGCAAATGGCTTCTCAAACATTCTGAAATCTACCATAATCAAATAAGATTGTTGTGTGAAACCGTACTATTTGCTCTAAAAGACGACTCTGTCAATGTCTTCAACTCAACGGTTTTGCAGCAGCCACATGGGAATGGTCACTACTACAAGTCATTTTTATGCAGTTCCGGATCAGACTCAAGTAGTCACGTATCCAAAAGAGTTTCTAAATGCATTGTAATCTGCACATATTCCACCACCATGTCTCAATGTAAAACTTAAAACACCGATCTAGTTCATTCGTAACTTTTATCCATCACGCCTGTATAATGGAACAAGATTTCCATAGCTCCAACTAATATATCCCGTTAGATCCCGAGAGGTTACAATTTTCCATACGACTAAGTCTGAAAATATCAATCAGTAAATGCCGAGGTCAGATGTTCGAGAACCCTGTTTCTCTTATGAACAACTCTATACTGAATGTTCACGTGTTAGGAGCCCGAACAGCCTTTACGTCAGTGATCCAGATTACCAAATTTAGACGATTGATTTTCATCAATTACTTTGCTCTCTATTGTTTTGTCAGAAGTCAAATTCCTTTAAATCAATTATCTCTATTACATAGAATATAAATGATGTATTTGGAACAATACATTCATATACAAATACCATGAATGTTTTAAGTAATGTTTTTTAACCTAGAGGTCCCTAGCTCAGTGGATTCTCCCGGGTAATGCCTTGTATCTAGGTAATGATGTAATATGTTTCTTATATTTGGTAAAGTGTTCAGCACCCATAACGTACACACTCAGTACATTATTCAGCTTACCATAAAGGTCAAACAGGTGTAAACAACGTTCTTGGGTCTTACGTGTACATCACAAAAGGGTTTTCGTGTCATAGATCTCTGTTTCGTGATGTAGGTAGATTATCTAGACTGTGCCCTGCTAAATAGATCATTAAGAAAGTTTATAAAAGTAATCACAGTTATAGGAATAATTAATAAAGGAAACTAATACCATATTTCATCACCGATCATCACACCGTCGACATTCTATAGATTTATATTAAGATTACAACAGCAATTGCTATAATAATTTCAATCACTGATTTAATTCTTTAATGTCTTGCACATTATAGTTTCCATATTTCTGTATTGTCATCATTATATTTCTTGAAGCTGAATTTAGTGTTGGATTAGTGAGACTGGTCGAAAAATCCATGAGGGTACGAACATTTTCCGTATCCTTTAGGCTGGGTTAAGTATTTGATTAACTCAATCAAATACAAGAATATCTACTTTCCTTTTTATGGTAGAACTACACCTTGTTCCCTGACTGAAATGATAGAAAACATAAAATAAATGTTTTTCATTTGTAGAAAAAAACAACGTTATTCTTAATTGATATTTGTACTGGGAAAGAATTAGTTTTCCAACAATATTTTTCTATATCAAATTTCCGTGTAGGATAAAGCTGACAGCTCTTTCCATTCTTTGGCTTTAAATATTTTTAGTTTTTATTAATGGAGTACACAATGGTATAAATTACATCTTAAATGTCATGCCAACGACATGCTATAAGATAATTAAGCTTAGAAAAAGTTAACGGAGGCAAAACACGTAACAGAAGTAGTGTACTATAATGAAAATAACTATCAAGCGTAAATAATAATAATAATAATAATAATTTTGCCTAAAGGGATTTTGCAGACATATAATTTCGGTTATTATTATATTACATGTTATTTGCAGAGCGCCATTGAATGGCTCCTGCTTTATTAAATGTACTTTATTATTGTTATTACAGAGTTTGATAGGACTATATGTGTGTGTGTGTGTTATGTGTGTGTGTGTGTGTAGTGTGTGTGTGTGTTGTGTGTGTGTGTGTGTGTATGTGTGTGTGTGAGTGTGTGTGTGTTTTAGCTGTGTATAATAAGGCACAGGCACAGAGAATTTCGAACCGTGAATTCAAAGGGGACTGAATCCAGAGTCGATTTTCTTGCTGAGACATGTGTAATGTCTCACCAGTCCCTAAGCCGCCAAGCAAAATAAAAAAGCGAATCACCTACAGCCGTGGAGTTTGGGAGTAGAACACCCAAGTCAGATCACGGCAGTAGTGAGAATGTTTAGATTAATTATCTAAGCAGCCCTATTTATAGCTATTTTTCAATTGCTGTTTCTTTCTTCAAAGCAATAATATATAAACTATATAACCCAATTGTTACCTCTTCAAAGATCAGTTTTTACAACGGGAGGCGTCATGAAGCGACTACTATTAAAACTGTTTAGCTTAATTGCTATTAAAAGACTGACATCTGCGCTGAAGCAAACCGTATTAGCGCGTCATAGCTTCCGTACTATTTGAACTATGTTATCATTTTCAAACCTGACCTAACGTCTGCTATTCTAACTATTGTCGTTCTTTAATGTTATTTATGACAAGCAGATTAGACTTGAATGTCATTGTACAAACTGGACATAACTGGACCTAGGAAAGATAATTCTATTCCCACATACATCCAAGGTGAATTTTATATGCAACTAAACTTGTTATATAAAACACACGAACCACACGAGCTATGTCCAATGCTACCGCTCGAGATGCGATGCAGTGTTTCTATTCCTGAGGCAGGAGTACATGCTTTAAGAGCGTACTGTGTCTGCTACAGTCATTTATATGGTGGATAACCAGGCCAAACATCTAAAAGGCGTCCCCCAAAGACGCAAATAGTGCACGGAATATACAGCTCTAGATCAACTTTTCTTATAACGCATGGACCTGGAAACATACAGTCCCCACGCACAGAAAAAGGGAACATCTCAACCGCAGCATAATATGCCTTGTGATATTTGCTGGAGGGTCAAATACCTCATAAGCATACAAATCCAATAAATCTATGACCTACTCGTCACTAACCCTTTATATCAAATATTACAAAATTGGTAAAAAGAAAACACGAACCTCAATCTCTGGCACGGGCAAGTGTGTTTTAGCTGTGTATAATAAGGCACAGGCACAGAGAATTTCGAACCGTGAATTCAAACTCTGGACGTTTCTTCAGGGGACTGAATTCCATTATCATTTTTAAAAGGGGTGCATCTAGAAGGAAATCCTTCTTGGATTAATGAACTCGGGTTCAGACCAGTTTAGGGATTCATTTCTCGACTCACTATATCATGGGTGGCTTATTACGCTAAAAGTTGGCACCTTATTATTGGTCCATAATAATGAAGATATCCGTTGATGTAAATTATAATCATTGTTGTCATTATCTCGTCCTCTAGACTTTATTTATATTTTCTGTTATCCTATTAATGACCGACGAGATTATATTTTCATTTATATAGAAATTATACCAGAAATAGCTGTTTGCATTTTTTTTCTATTCTCTGCTTCGTCACCATTTTCTTGAAAATTAACAACTCGGACTAATGATGAAGATTCCAAACTTTGTTAGCTTGTCATATATAAATTAATCATATTTATTCACATAATGCGTTCTATAATGAACCCAGCTTATTTACCTTCTAGAAATAATTTTCTTAAGCAGTATTTCAGACACTGTTTACAGACACTGACGATTTACATAATATACTGTCGGATATAAATTAGTACATTATTTATTTAGTCTGCATTTCTGATTCGTTTCACGATTTGTAGCTGTTTTATCTGTTAATGATATATTATTATATATATATATATATATATATATATATATATATATATATATATAAAAAAAAAAAAAAAAAAAAAAAAAAAAAAAAAAAAAAAAAAAGAGAGAGAGAGAGAGAGAGAGAGAGAGAGAGAGAGAGAGAGAGAGAGAGATAATGAGATAAGGATTTCAATAAGGCATGAACATAATTTGTTGAAGATGGCATGACATCAACGGTTTATTTAAACGCTTTAGGACTTCCATACCAATTCTTCTTTATGTAAGTTTTTAAAGAGTTGTACGGTTATGGCGATCATCCACGGCTTTCGATAATTATTGGAAAACGTCATCAGATATATTCACACGCTCTAGGGTGCACGCTTGTATAAGCAGATTATAAATGGATCGTGTATAATATTGAGAGTTATAATATTGATTTCAATAACTGATCTAATAGTGTGATGCGATATTAGGTAGATAAAGTTATATGCATGTACTACGAAGATACATAATTATTTTATTGACTATGAATTGAATTCAATTTAATTTATATTATAATAATTTTAAATATATATAAAAATATATATATATATATATATATATATATATATAAATGGATATTAATTGCTCTGTAAATAAATTTCGCTGTCTACCATGCAGCCTCTTTAATTTGCCAAACATCAAGTTTATTATTACTCTTAGTTATTCTTAAATTTTGAAATGAGAACAATATGTTTCACAATCCTGAAGATGGAATAGGGTAAATTACCTGTTATAACAAAATAAGTCATGGTGAAGCAAAATTCTATAACAGTAAAGCTGTAATATTCATTTGAATAAATGAATTTATACAAGAATATTACGCATTTTCCTTTGCAGATCACAATTATTGGAGATTATGAATGCCCAACTTAACATCTGAGGGACATATGACTAAATGGCTACTCCCTAGAAAAATAACTCACAAAAACAAGTAACATGAATCGATTCGAAGCCGGATTTGGAGGTTTTGGGCTCAATGCTGTAACAGCTATACTAAACTAGCACATCAAAATTAATGAAATTTACCATTAAATAGGAGAGGTGTATGACCATTATTCGATGGCATCTATTTAAGCTGCTGGTTATTAGAGTATCTGTAACTAAACAGAATCATTATCTATCCTCGTTTAAGATCTATGTTTTTATTTCCGGTGTCTTCCAATCAAGGTCTAGATTGTGGAGTTGACACACGAAGGAAGTGAAGTTCCAGACGGTTGATCATCGAACTAACTGATATAAAGATGGTTAAATGTTAATATATTGAACTAAATAATGGTTGACTTGAGGCGAATGGTTAATAAAAACTGGCAAGTTATTTCATTGAGAGATAAGACACTTTCGTGACGGGACTTTGTCGTTATACAACCACGTCCTAATCCGTGGTATTAATGGTAAATATTATAATGATAAATATTTATGAACTGTAGTGGTCATTGTTAATTGTATAGATGTCGCACGTTAGTGGATATTTAGTCCTCAGTTTCAAACAAAATGCTTTATTCAAAATTAAATAATGACATCCCTAGAACTGAGACACAGAACGGCTGTTTGCTTGTTATGTATACCAACAAAGAACCGCGTCATGTTATACCGAGTTCCTTTCTAATATGTCTATAAATATATAGAATGTCAACTATTTTAACGTGTTAAATGACACACTTTATTAATTATTGATAACCATAGATAGTTGTTTAACCGTTGTTATTTTTAAGCACTTATACAATAACAGATTTGTCGTTTCATCACTTTAAGGAACGTACTAGGTTCCCTTTTATGGCTGTACGTTTCATCACGTTATTGATAGTTAAATATATCTGTTGTTAGTTATATAAATGTTTCTGTCATATTTTATAAAACTTAATTATGGGCAAAAACATTTATTATATTTGATGAAGTGTTCAGTAGTCATAACTTACACACTACATTGTTTAGCTTACCACAAAGGTCAAACTGACACAAGTAACACTCTTGGGTCTTCAGCATGCAGTATATTGTCATCATCGAGGCTTTCTTGTGTCAAACAATCACTCGCCGTTTTACGGCAAAAATAAATAACCTTGACACATCAGGGCTTCCAGAGCAAATCTATCATTACAAGTAATCACGGTTATGGCAACCACCAGTTGACGTCAATAATTAATGACGGATTTGAAAACCTGAGATCATCACAAACGTTCACATGGTCCATATCCTATAGATTTATTGTTAGATTACAATGGAACTTGGTACAATATCGAGAATTGTAACATTTTCAATTACTGATTTCATGTTCTAATGCGATATCAGGCAGATAAATGTTATTTGTCTTTACCATAAACATACAGAACATTTGCTTAAATATGAATTGGTCATGAAGAATGATGTCCAAATTAATTATAGGTCGGTAATTACACGCACATCTGAGTGAATTTCAATTGGAGGAATAATAGATAGGCTTATTAAAAGTAACTGATCATGGTATCCAGACAGAAATAGTTGTATCTTCATTTTTAATTCAATCAAAGATTAAAACTGTTTACATCGTGCTCGAAAATAATCCATACGACTTTGATTTATCCTGGTTGGCACCAGGATTAAAATAAGCCCATCTCATCTGAAACAATGAATTACATGCATAGGCTCCGAACAGTTCAAATAGGAATTGGTTGTGATTGGAATTGAAAGTAAGTGGCACATATAAGCTCCTGGTGAAATGCTACTTTGACTAACTGCGACCGAAATATGCTTTCTGTTCGGAACTGTGTTATTTATATAAGCCTGAGTCATACACCAGATTGGTTGGCATTCACTAGATCAGTTAATTTACTCATATACAGCGGCCATTGATGTGCTCAGTAAATGCCTGCCTCTTTAACTACTCTTAGTTTGCGCATCGGAGCGATGAAAAGTGGCGCTAATTAAATGAAGCCACGAAATTGAGATTGATTACGTAACGCGACAACATCTCCGTGATAACAATAGAGTGCCCCTTATCACTCAAAACTGTTATGTATATCTATAACCATGCTTATTTCCACTGGAATTTCATTGAGCGATCATGAAAATTGACATTTTAATGGACTTAGCTGACACATGAAACATATGTGATACATAACGATGGATCACAAGTTCTAACATAAAGCAAACATATATAAGACCGCAGTTGATTTCTTTATACTTATCATTTAAAATCCTCGAACTATTTAAAATGTTGCAAATTACGGACAAAGTATATGAGAAAAAAAACTAAATAATTGGATGAATGACTTGTTGTTTTAGGAATTAAGAATTTTGTAGTGGTTAGTTCAAGTTTCTAGACACGGTGAAATTATTGTGTAAATTGGTGAAGCCAATAGTGGGTTGACAAATTGTAATGGCAGAATCTTTTCGAGTTTTGATGAATTTTAATCACAATATACAGGTCTAAGATATGTTAATCTTCAGAACTCACGAAGGGAATAAAGATGTAAAGTTATCGTAGTGTTGCTTCATTGTAACTGAGGCATTACATTATTAACATATCGGAGAGTACTTCAATAGAAAAAGTAGGAGATGGATATAGTCATGGCAAATATTCATCCTATTGATTTTGAAGACAGGGAATTAGACGTCAAGATGGGCGCGTGTCAGAAAAAGATGACTGGAAAGGGATTTGAGTATACCATTCCAATGAAGCGAAAGCTCGTAGATAATCCATGCAGAGGTCTCAAAACGAATATGGACTATATTGATAATTTGATATCTGTGGATGAAGAAACATTATGCGGAATGGATGTCATTATATGACGACTTTCTGCAAATTGTCGAACACACACTGCTATTAACCGTTGATAAATCATTTGGATATGATAGCAACTGGTTCAAAACACGCCTAGATATGTTCCAAATCTTCAAAGACCACGTACACGGATGGTTTATGGCTAAGCAAAGGTCTGATGGCTCGGATAATGTCTCATTACCATCCAGGAAATCAAGTGGCAGTAAGAGTAATACATCCAGCAGAAGATCTGTTCTTTCTGCAAGAATATTGGTGGAAACGAAGAGAGCTGAGTTAGCTCTTAAAGTAGCCAGCTTGCGGAAGAAAAGAAATATGGAAAAGAAGCTAATAATAATAATAATAATAATAATAATAATAATAATAATAATAATGATAATAATAATAATATACAAAATTTATATACCGCTCTATATAACCTGTAAGAAGGTTACTCTAAGGCGCTTGACAATAAATAATTATATGGATGTAACAAATTTACATCTTTAAAAATACATAATTCTTTCCAGCCAAATACATAATATATTCAGCTAGGAAAAGTGGAAACAAAAAGAATAGTTTTTATCTTCTTTTTGAAGGTATCAATGGTCTTGCACTTTCTGGTAGTTACTGGAAGATTATTCCATAAGGTTGTAGCAGCCTTTCTGAAACATCTATTACCGTATGTCACTCCACGTGTTGTTGGTACGACTAAGAATGCTCCAGACTCAGACCGTAGAGACCTTGTCGGCTGATACGGTACGACAATTTCCTCTAAGTACTGAGGGGCAGTCCCTTGAAGTGCATTAAAAGTGTACATTAAAATATTGTACTGCGACTTATATATAACAGGAATCCAATGCACGGAGGGAGTTCAAGATTGGTGTTATATGTTCTCTTTTATAAGTGCGAGTGACTAACCTGGCAGCAGAATTCTGTACTTTCTGTAGCAGTGTGCTTGGAAGACCATACAGGAGAGCGTTACCGTAATCTAGCCGATATGTTATCAGAGCGTGTAACAGTGTTTTGCAAGCATCCCATGTGATGTACCGCCTGATATGACCAATATTACGAATTTGGTAATAACAGGCTTTGGATATTGCATTTACTTGCCTCTCCATAGTCAGGGATGTATCAAAATATACTCCTACGTTCTTCACTGACGATGCTACAAAAACAGTATTATTACCTACCTGAAGCCGTAATTCCTCATTCATCCTAACCTGATGTTTTGGGTTAAAGATAATGAGCTCTGTCTTTTCCTCGTTTAACTTAAGCATGTTTGCACTCATCCAAGTACTGATATCAGCCAAACAAGCTTCCAATTTCTTTGCAACGTCGGACCAAGTTGTTTTGGGCATGATTGCCATATAAACCTGGGTATCATCTGCATAACAGTGTTAGAGCAGATTACGTCGGCTACATATCGCACCAATTAGTTTTGAATACACCCCAAAATTCAGGCACTTACGTTCTGATGTCGTCATTCCTATGGCAACACACTGAGGTCTGTCATTCAGATAAAATTTGATCAAGGAGAGGGCACTTCCGGTTACTCCAAACGAGTGCACAATGCGCGTTTAAAGGATCTTGTGATCTATGACATCGAAAGCAGCAGATAAGTCAAGCAGAACTAATGCCGCCATAAACTTCCTATCTAATGCTCCAGCAGTGTCAGGATGGACCTTCAGGAGCGCGGTTTTTGTAGAGTGACCGGTACAGTAAGCTGACTGAAGATTATCGTGCAGTCTGTGACTACTCAAATGGGTCTCCAACCGCTTAGCAACCACCTTCTCCAGGATCTTCGACAAAAAAGGCAGATTAGACACTGGGCGGTAATTTTTCAATTCCATTTCGTCCAGATTTGGCTTCTTCGGCAGTGGTCTAATATTGGCCTTTTTGAAAGAAAGCGGAACCTTGGACTCCACCAGTGATTTGTTTATAATAGCCGTAATCAAGGGCAGTATGTATTACAGCACTTATTTCAACAGGTATGTAGCTAATGAGTCTAGTTCACAAGATTTTGAGGGAAACTTAATGATAATATCATGTACCTCGTCTTGAGTGGCAGGCCCAAGTTTTGTCAGAGGCTGTCCTTCAAATTTGATATCAGCGCTCATCTCAACAACGTCGCTTGTTGTAATTTTCCTCATGAAGAAATCACTAAACTTGTTGGCCAAGTGCTCATCAGATGAACAGCTTGGCAGAATGTCACATCGGATTCTTAGTGATTCTGAATAGACATTTTTGACTGTTCCCACATTCCGCTATCTTGTCTGAATAATAAATCCTCTTGGATCTTATGAGAAGCTTTCCTACTTCATGACATCTTTCTTTGAATAGCTGATGATGGATCTCTAGCTTTGTTTTCCGCCACAGTCGTTCAGCTTTCCGACAATTGTGTTTTCCTTCTCGAAGTTCTTCTAATAGCATTGTGGCCGGCTTCTCATGTTTAGATGCTGAAAAGGGTTATTGTCCTGCCCTCCAGGAATTATATGACAAATATGGAGATCCAGAAATAATAGTGAATGCACAAGGGAACATGATGATGCAGTGGCGTTTACTGAGGTGGTCAAGTTTGTCAGACAAGAGGCAAACAAGTAACTCCAGTGAAGCCTAAGATAATACAGGGAAAGAAATCCTCTAGATTTGAAGGATCCAAAGGAGGTTTGTCATCAGAACGTCTGAGGCCAAACATGGACAGAAAGAGACTATTAAGTCCGCTACATAATATTCCGATTCGGCTTATGTTAGAGATATCAACGGTGATGTTTTCAAGCCACCTTGTATATACTGTGATAACCAAGGTCATTCTTTAGATGTATGCGATCTATTATCTGTGCTTACACTTCAAGAGAAAATTTAAATTCTCAGAATCACAGGCTTATGCTTTGGATGCTTAAAGTCAGATAATGTATCTAGGCGGTGTTGGGGTAAAGCCACATGTCAGCTCTACAAGACTTGGCATCCTACAGTGCTCCTAATTGACTGGTCTGAACGCATGGAGGGTCATAAGAAAAGAACTGCAAGCAGTGGAGCCATATCGGTTAGTTTCAACCGGCTCGAGAAAGTAGACAGCCATATCGGGACTGGTTAAACGGATGTCACAATGACCATCATCCCAGTTTATGTTAGGATGACAAATGACATGAAAACAATTGACACTTAGGCATTTCTGGATTCAGGAAACAATGATTCGTTTTGATCAAAATATATAGTTAGGCAGCTTGGTTCCAGTTGTTGAAAGAAAATGAAGATCAGGCTGGGGATCATGGATAAAACACAAACAATGTACAGACGGCGTATCAATTGATAACCTACTGAAAACAAAGTGATGGATTAATGTCCCTACCTTTTTGAGCAGATCAAATACAGAATGGACATTAGATGAATCAATATTTGATTCATTAGAACTACAAGATGATGACCCCGAGGTAAAGAAGGTCAATGTTGCTCTTGTTTTGTTTATCATTGTAAGGAACAGATTGTGGACGAACTATAGAAACACTGCTCAAGCTTGACCCATTCATATGTGATGGACTCTTACGATGTGGGGGTTGCCTAGATCAATCAACGTATGACACTATGTAACCTGTGAAGTTTCCGAATAAAACCTATATTATAATTATAGTTTGTATAGCAGACATTAGGTCTGATTTGAAAATGTTAATATATAGAACGGCAATTCCGCCATAACGGTCTGCTAAAGCGCCGATGTAATAGTGACGAGTAGGTCATAGTATTTATTGGATTTGTATGTTTATGAGGTATTTGACGCTCCAGCAAATATCACAAGGCATATTATGCTGCGGTTGAGAAAGTTCCGTTTTCTATGCGTGGAGACCTTATTTCCCGGTCCCTGCATTCAAGAAAAGTTGATCTAGAGCTGTATATTCTGTGCACTATTTGCGTCCTTGGAGGGACGCCGTTTAGGTGTTTGGCCTGGTTATCCGACATTTAAATGACTGTAGCAGGTACAGTACGGTCTTAAAGCATTATAAGTACTCCTGACTCAGGAATAGAAACACTGCATCGCATCTCGAGCGGTGGCATTGGACACGGCTCGCGCGGTTGGTATGTTTTATATAACAACTTTAGTTGCATATAAAATTCACCTTGTTTGTATGTGGGAATAGAATTATCTTTCCTAGGTCCAGTTATGTCCAGTTTGTATTATGACATTCAAGCAGACGTTAGGTCAGATTTGAAAATGATAGCATAGTTCAAACAGTACGGAAGCTATGACGCGCTAATACGGTCTGCTTCAGCGCAGATGTCAGTCTTTTAATAGCAATTAAGATAAACAGTTTTAATAGTAGTCGCTTCGTGACGCCTGCCCGTTGTAAAAACTGATCTTTGAAGACAGTGACAATTGGGTTATATAGTTTATATAGTATTGCTTTGAAGAAAGATACAGCAATTGAAAAATAGCTATAAATAGGGCTGCTTAGATAATTAATCTAAACATTCTCACTACTGCCGTGATCTGACTTGGGTGTTCTACTCCCAAACTCCACGGCTGTAGGTGATTCGCTTTTTATTTTGCTTGGCGGCTTAGGGACTGGTGAGACATTACACATGTCTCAGCAAGAAAAGTCGCCACTCTGGATTCAGTCCCCTGAAGAAACGTCCAGAGTTTGAATTCACGGTTCGAGATTCTCTGTGCATGTGCCTTATTATACACAGCTAAAACACACACACAAACACACACACACAACACAAAGTGATAATGTTAGTGATAGTTTCTATAACCTATTATTAAGTTTGAAGTTTCAATTATTTAGTTAAACAGTTATTGATAAATTCTTGTTTCTTCATTATCTTAATTATAATTCACCATATTTAGTAATTATCTAGTATTTTAATAATATATTTTTTCATTACATTTTGTTGAGGGGTGGGGGGCGATGATTACCCGAAGGACATGTAAGATCACGATGGAAAATGTTAATGATGTTCGATAGTCAGTAGATAATGAAGACCTTTGTTAACATAAGACACGATGATTCTCAGTCATCATTTCTAACTGTGATTATTCTCTGGATATCTAGATGTTGTCTTCACATGTGATTGATAGACTAGAAAATAAATTTTTCCGACATTATATGGAAGACTTACCATCATCATCAGGCCACAATTTCCTATCTACTCAAAACAAATTGATTTTATGCATTATCCAAAACGAAACAAAATTCAATATATTGTATTTTTCAGCCATGAATGTAGATAGCTATTTCTATTATACTGTCACTATACATGCAATGACATCATTATATCTCTCATGTATATGGTAAATTGTAAAACATATATGTCTTATTTCCTCACTAACTCACTCACTCACTGACTCACTAACCTACTCACTCATTCATTCACTTATTCTTCACTCACTCTTGTACTCACACGGTTGCTAACTTATCAATCAATCTTCCATTAATTCAATCTATCAATAATTCAATCTATAAATCCGTTAATCGATCCCTTTTCTTCATTTTATTATATTGGCGAATTATTCGATGACGTCACAAAGTATTACCAAGACTCACAAGATAACCTTGAAGAGTATAGGTTGCATCTTTCTGTATTGTCATCATTAAGTTTCTTGAAGCTGAATTTGATGTTGGATTAGTGAGACTGACAGAAACATCCATAAGTTTATATGTATTCTTCATATCATTTAGGCTGGGTTATGTATCAATCAAATACAAGAAATCAACTTTCCTTTTTATGATAGAACTACACCTTACTCCTCCATGACTGAAGTGATAAAAACATAACGATTATAATAATCAATGCTCTCCATTTGTAGAAAAACATTTTAGACAAACATATTAATTATTTGTACACAGAAAGTTATATTTTTCTAACCATATTTTTCGATATCAAATTTCTGTATATGATAAAGCTGACAGGTACTTCCATGGCTTGGCATTACACTTATTCTCTTGCCAATGAAGTACATCAGTATAATGTACATCATAAGACGACTAAAAGTTGACGGGAAGGACATGTTACAGAAAAATTAAGTTTAAAATTAAATTAACGCAGGGAAAACACGTAACTGAAATGTTGAACTGTAATGAAGCTAACTATTAAGTGTTACTACTACTAATGATAAAAATAATTTTAATAATTTTAAAAGTAAAATTAAGAAAATAATTTTAATTATAATACAAATTATAATAATTGTAAACCTTATGTTCATATTTTAATGACTAAATCATCTTCAGCATATATAAAAATGTATTAATTACTAACCCTATTATACAGTATGGTTAATCAATACATCGTCAAATGCAATCCTTATTATATATCTATATGAATTTTCAAATAGTTTACTAATTACAAATTTCCATGATGACATCAATTAATATATTTATGATGTCTTTGTTCGGGTTGTTGATGTTTAAGCTATAGACACATAAATGTGTTATACAAAACATTACGTTATTTCGACATTGGAACAGAACCGGCTTAGTTAATAACGAGTAAAAAACCCACAACACTTTACCAGTAAAAACTAGTGTGTCTTGTCAATAATGGGTACATCGAGATAGAGAGCATAGAAAGCTTTCAGAGCACATACAGACGTAACTATAATCCTATATTCAAGACGCCATATTGAATTATTTTGTAATTTATTGACAACAAAAATGTTATGATGAGGTATTAAATTGAAACATTAATATTAATTGTTCATAATTAGTACAATATTGGAATGATATTAATATAAATAATTTAATAAAATAATTAAACGAAAGCCTATTATAATAGTAATAAAGAATTAATACATTAGTCGATCTCTTTCTATCAATTGGCTTGTATGAGTGTATATATATATATATATATATATATATATATATATATATATATGGGGGGTTGCGTGTGTGAGTGTGTGTGGGGGAATCATTTAGTAACAAAAATCAGATGATATAATGATGTAAGACAGGACAGAAACATGTCCAAATCATTGTCTTCGATTATCGTCAGTGAAAAGGACAAATTGAAGGGCTAATGAAATAAAACTTAACTTAGACAAGTATTTTAATCATTTTAATCAGTTTTTCAGATGAATCTTAACCTAGTTATTATATTGGTTAATGTTTATGATGAGCCTTTATCATCACGTCAATCGAGTTCTTCTCTATGTTTATTACTGGGTTATTAAAGTCAGATTGTCACGTTTTTATCAAATTAAAACATATTAATCAAGCCTTTTTAGGGATACCCTTTTTATTATCACTAACAGAATATTTGTGATGATGTTTTAGAATAAATGATGTAAATGTTCTAATAATATAATCTTTATATTAATTTATTTTTAATTTACTAAATAGATGTGCGATATCAACAGTTTCAATTAGTTATAACTTACAATATCCATTAATTACTACTACTACTACTACTAAAATAGTCTCCTCTGTGGTATCGTTTATATGTGTGTGTGTATATTTGTGGTTTTGCTTGAATAGATATCTGTACATCTGACTCGGTTCTCTTTTCTATCTTTCTCCTGGTCTCTCTGTTCTCTCCCTATTTCATCATCAGCTATCACTATCTATATAATATAAATTATATAATAATATATATATATATGCCGAATTAAATACATCATTATATGCACAACACCTCAGACACACGCACACACACATACGCATCACACACACACACACACACACACACATATATATATATATATATATATATATATATATATATATATATATATATATATCCGAAATCAACATACAATATCATGATTAAATGTTCCAATTAATTGTAATCTACCTAAATATCTGAAGAAAATCGGTTATATTAACATCTTGTTTGACGTCTGGTTTTCAAATCCTTTATTAATTATTGACATCCGTGGTGATGATTGATGTTCTACGTCCACGTTTGTGCACATGGCAGGCTAAATGAGCCGAGCAACCTCTAAAGGTAATAGAGCGAATTCAAAGATAAAACAACCTTCAGATATGCCCACGCCGAGATTCGAACAGGGGTGGCAGTTATCTGTGGTCTCACACGCTACCGCTAGACTACGGAGTCGCCCATTGACATCCGTGGATGGTTGTCATAATTGTCATTAAATTTAAGCAGTTATATACTGACATATTCCCTAAGTGATCCCTGATGCGTCGCAGGAAACAAAGGAGGCCATAAAATAGAGATTGGTTACTTAACAAGAGACAGTCTCGGTGATAACAATACACTGTACACGTAATACCCGAGACTGTTGTTTATAAGTGTTTGACCTTTATGGTAAACTGAATAGCATGTGTGTAGTTAT
Source organism: Paralvinella palmiformis (assembly GCA_025642065.1). Lineage (NCBI taxonomy): Eukaryota > Metazoa > Annelida > Polychaeta > Terebellida > Alvinellidae > Paralvinella > Paralvinella palmiformis. The sequence continues at coordinate 30,676 of JAODUP010000450.1, read as the reverse complement.
GGCTACTGGAAACCTGACCAAATATAACAAAAATAACTTATCATTATCAGGAATTTAAAGGCATGGCAGTAACATTTGTATAATGACTAATAAGCAGATATTCGGTCAATGTTAAAGTGGTGTAAGAAATTTAGCAAACGTATTTGAAAGCCGAAGACTTGCTAAATAGATAGAGTAATTCAGATACTGAGTTAGAAAGACAAGCATCTGGTGATAATATTTCTGGTATAAGCCATGACATCGCAGCATATACGCAAATGCAGGGCACACACACACACACACACACACACACACACACACACACACACACACACACACACACACACACACACACACACACACACACATATAAAATATATATATATATATATATATATATATATATATATATACGCACACTGATCGACGTGGTTCAAGATTGTTAAATACCTTAATTTAACTATAAACATTTGCATTGAGTTGAATCATCATCTCAAGTTAAGCTACTTTCAAAATAGATCTATTAATTTATGAAATCCTTATTGTAGTAAAAATAGGCTATAGTTTAATAATTATTTTAAATTATTAGCAATATTATCATTTCACTACTTCTCCTTCATTAGTTATGCACGATTAACTTCAATATTTCTATTACGATTTATATTCATCAGATATTTTGTTTTGCCGATAAATGTCTAAAGAAATAAAGATGGCGTCTTGACTATAGGATTACCAGTACGTCTCCAGTATTGACTACAGATCTTCAATTCTTATTTCCTATTTATTGAGCGTGCCATTGATATCACACTCTATATTTTACTGGAAAGGGGTTCTGTCTTTTACTTAGTATTGTAAGCAACTTGTCTTATACTAAATGGTGGAATGGTTTGTATAATACAAGTATGTTTCTACGGTTTAAGCATCAACTGCAGAATGCAAAATATAATTAATATATCAAATGATGCCATCATAGAAAACGTAATGCACAAATAAAGTTAGATTGTTTTAAAGATTCATTTATTAATCATCCTATAAAAAACAAGTAACAATTGTCTTCATGAAATATGTCTTCAATTCGAAAGCATTAATGGTTGTGTTTTACATCAAATTAGTCAAGGAGCTATGCGTAGTTCTATTAGAAAATCGTTTAGCTATGATCATGTCTGTTGTTTTCTAAATTAATCACCTTAACAACAATGACCATATTTTCCACATATCAGTTATTATGATGATCATCTTTCAGGAACGCTATTTCCTTTGTTCGTCAACACAAACATCCAGAAGATGTTTCGAGTCAGCGGGCGTGATAAAAAGGATAATATATTTTTAATATTTGGTTCAGTTAATGTAATATGTGTCATAGCCTAAAGGGTATAGAGGATACTGTTATCATTATGGATTTTATTCTGTCAGCGTCACTAATCTACTAACATATTCAGTTTGTTGAAATATGAATTTTTACATCAGTATTTACCCAAAACGTAGTAGGAGCATGAATAGATAGGAAAAACATATATATCTTATTTCATTACAAATGAAAATCTATATTTTATATGCATGTCTAATATTATTGAGTCTCAAACAAAAGAATTAATTTATTGGAGTACGTCGATATTGTCATAGCTAAGAGAAATGATATTTATCTGTCCAAGGAAAACCTATGATATTTAGATACTTCATTAAATTTTGAAAGGCTTGTAGGCTTGCCATAACTGTGATTACTCTTGACCCATTGACTTAAATATAAAACTAGACCGAACAGTCAGTAGCGTTTGAATTGGCCGCCATGACAAACAGCTCAGACTTCCGCAAAGGAAAAAGCAGCGTTGAAGCGGCTGCGCTTCGAGTTTTGAACCTACGAATACGGACATTTATTGTGATGTGTGCATTATAATTTTGTGTGTGCAGACAATCTGTATTATTCTCCTCCTATTACATGCCATGAAATATGTAAAAGTCGTTTTATTCAAGTCCGTAGATCTAGTTTAATTGGGATCAAACGCCAGAGATAGGCCGGGGTTGTCGTACAGGCTAAATAGAATAAACGTTAAGCTTAATTTCCCGCCCAAACCCCCCCTGCTTTAACAGCTATTTTAAATGTGTTCCTTATACTTACCGATGAAAAGACATCCCGTTTGTATTACTTCCACGCACACGGCTAATGCAACCATCGATACAACATTAATTCACCACGTTTATAAACCTGATTTTTCCAGTCTGCTTTCCTATTTCCTCGACCGGAAGTTGGGACCTGTTTGTCATCAAATCGGCGGCCGTGTTCGATCTAGTTTTCTTTTAGGTCAATGTGTTCACCACTTATATAACGATATGTCTAGTATGGAAACCCAGAAGCGTGTGGGTAATCCAATGACGTCATAAAACAATGATGGGTTATTTGACACGAGAAAGTTTGACTGATGAAAATTTAGTGTATTCATAAGACTCAACAGTGTTGTTTATGCCTGTTTGACCTTTATGCTAAGCTGAATAATGTATGTTTTGTGTACGTTATCGTTACTGAATACTTTACCGAATCTTTAAAAAAATATCGTCAATAAAAAACACTCACTCAGTGACAACGTTTTTGATAGAAAATAACCAAAACATTTTGCATACATATTTCGTCTTAAACACACAACATTTATATTCTATTTTAGAAAGGTATACGTTTCAAACCAAATTGACTTTTGACAAACATAGATAAAATATTCTGAGCTGAGAGCTTCATAATACAAACTTTCTTTGTTTTCCTTTCCAACAGGTGAACTACCAACATAAGAAAACCAAAGCTCTTCTAATCGAGTTTCCTCTATCTTTAATGTATGGCCGTAGGACGTTGTTGGGAGACACGGCAACGCTTAGGCACATATAAAATGGGAGTCCCAACGGCACATCAGTGGGAATGATATAGATTTATTTTAATGAATAAATCCTGTCTTCTGTCATATCCAGAAAGTATGCTAGCTTCAATAACATGGGGCTTAAGCTTTATAACAATCGGTCTTCTTTCAATAAATGGATGTGGTGGATTCAAGTTACAAAGGAGCGTAACAGGTGTTCCTACTTTTAGACTGAGACAATTAGGCGGAACTCCTGGGGTGTTCAGTGAATTTAGAAACTCTGTAGGGTAGTTAACCACCTGACTCTGTCCAGGAACTATGTCAACTGACTCGTAGCATTGAACATTACAAGGTAACTGCTGCAAAAGTTGTCTGTTCACGATATTGACAGTCTTGTTTTTTGTAGCTGAAATTGCTCTTTTACACCACCACATATTATTTTGGAAGTTTTCAGAATGATTTGGGAAGACCTTTGTTTTAAGTTCATCCTTAATTGAGCTGTCAATAGTGCAAGTTCAAAAATGCAACCGAGAAGGAATAATTAATGCAGCTGCATATTAATTAATGGCGGTGCAGTGGCCCGTTTATTTGATGCTAGCTAATGAGTACGGCGCTTCTGCGCAACCTGAATCTTGGCAGGCAATATTTGCCTCATATGGTCCTCATGGAACTTCAGAAGACATAGTAGGTCCAATTTAATCTACCCATTATATTCGCCGTCAAAGGGCACACTTAATGAACCCCATTGGACTGTTCTAGTTTGCTCAATACTGATTTGCATCGAGAAAATAAAAGCAAACAATCAACTATTGCTTAAGCGTCAGCAATAAGCTGAAGCTTGCCCTTACAAAGTGATGGTAAAGAACTAGAAGGATATTTGAAAAGCGAACACCTCCTAAAGTATTAGTATTAGTTCAGAAACGAACTTAAAAGGCAAATCAATAATGTTGTTATTGCTGGTAATCACGACATGGTTTATCGTTTAGCATTAAAGGGGAAAAGGTTTGGTCTAAGTTGTTGTTGTTGTTTTTAATCGTTTGCAGTTTTAACTCTGATAGATAAATTAGATATACATTAAATTCTTTGAATGAATCGTGTACTAAATCGATTCGGATATGATGAATCGTATAATGGCAAATATGTGTGTAGTTTTACTCTTAGAAAATGGCCCTGATATATCCTTGTGTGCTATTTGAGCAAACTATTCTCATACCTTATTAAACCCTCCTCTCACTAACTCTCTGTTTGAAGATTAATTTAACTCAAGCACTACCATATTTAAAATGGTGTCACGGTTGGTTTTCTCTGTAACTGAAATATCTTACATTAAGCACCATGAATGTTTTGCTTATTTTTAACTAATCAGACAACAAATTGTAGGTCGTAGTCAAATATAAATTTACACCGGGTTTAGTTTGATTAAAGAGCTCGATAGATTTTTAATTGGATATGATGAAGTCGAAACCGAAGCCTTTGAATGATGGGTTCATATTGCATTTACAGTTTGGTGCAAACTATGGAATCAGGCCTTGTACTTTAGAGATAAAATATTGTCATTACTTGATAACCAAATATTTCGAGAAAGTCCTTTCTACGGTACGATCTTCTTTTGATTGGCATAAAGAAAGAATTGCTGTATAACGACAGCATAACCAAAAAGATTATATATATATCTATTATATATATATATATATATATATATTATATATATATATATATATATATCCCTGGATAAAGGATAAAAATAATTGAATGACTGAAAACTGGCTTTATAATTTTATCATGACTTGTTTATTGCAAAAAGCTATACATTTATTTACCACAAACCTGAAGCATCAAACGAGTGCTGCAAAATACATGTGAAAGTCAGCACACATTGGACTAAACATGTTATCATCAATTTAGCTGAAGTCTGAAATAATTTTATCATATTATTTAGTGCAGGCAAGTAAAATACGCCACACTAAATATCAACAACAAAGTTACAACATAAATCGTTGTATAAAGTCAGTTCGTATTAGTGTAAACATTTCATCTCGATAGCTCATTTTATTTTAAGGAGACATTGAGAGCAGGTTGAGTGCCGTAAATATTTTCATTTATTTCATATACAAGCCCACTGTTGTTATTTACTGGACAAATGTGTTCTTGGTTTCTGTTAAAGGAACCACAATCTTTCGCGGTTATTAACTTTTTGTATGGTTTTGATCTAAAGCTAATACCAAAAACACATATTCCTTCTTTTTATCAAAAGTGGTTTCTTGCCAAATTTGTGGATATACTTTTATAGTGGACCGTATCAAAATAGTTGCCTTAATTAGAGTCGGAAATCGTTTAGTCTACTCATTAACGTTTCAGATTATCATATTTTCCATAACTTACAACCTACATACATTATTCAGGTGACTTTAAAGCCAAAAGAAATCAGAATAATCCACGCATACACACACACACACACAAACGGTGATTATGATAATGTATATGTGGTAAACTAAGGTATATATATTGTAAATAAGAAGTTAAGTATCCTAAACTATCTTGAGATATTGGTTTCATATATAAATATATGACGACTGTTTAATATGTTGCACGTTCAAGTTGTACTGAAATTGTAAATTATATCTATCTATCTATCTGAGAGTGTTGCAGCAATAGGTGAAATGAGCACTGTCTACAAGATTACCAAACATCTCTGTGGTAATTACACTACTCACTCTGCCCCTGTAAAAGGCAAAGATGGCAGCACTATTACAACTGAATGTGAACAAGCTGATAGATGGGTTGAATATTTCTGTGAAGTCCTGAACCACCCTCAGCCAGATGAACCCGCCGACCCCCCACCAGTGCCAGATGACCTCAACATCGACACCAGTCCCCAAAAGAAGCGGAAGTTAGAAATGCGATCAAAGCTATGAAGAGTGGAAAAGCCCCAGACGTAGACTCCATTCATGCTGAAATGTTGAAGGCCGACTTCAGAACAGCTACAAGAGTCCTGACTGACTTGTTCTACCCCATTTGAGACAAAGAGACTATCCCAAGTGACTAGGACAAAGGACTCTTTATAAAGATACCTGAGAAAGGCAACCTCCAAGTATGTGACAATTAGCGAAAAATCACACTCTTGTCCATCCCAGCAAAGTCTTTTGTAGAATCCTTCTTGGAAGAATCGAGACAGCTATCGATAAGAAGCTGAAACAAGAACAAGCGGGATTCTAGAAGAGAAGAGGGTGCACTGACCAGATATTTGCATTGAGAAACATCATAGAGCAGACTCTAGAATGGATCTGCCCACTGTATATCAACTTCATTGATTTCAAAAAGGCCTTTGATATCATCCACCATGACACTCTGTGGAAGATCCTAAGATCCTATGGAGTACCTCTAAAGATTGTTTCACTGATAGAGACATTCTACAACCACTTTGAATGCTGTGTCATCCTCAGTAATACATCCTCTGAGTGAAATCGGGTGTTAGACAGGGAGGTACCCACTCACCCATCCTCTTTTTGGTCATCATCGACTGAATCATGCGGAAAACTATATCAGATAAACCCAGGGGTATCCAGTGGACTCTCTTTTCCCAGTTAGAAGACTTCAACTGCAGGAAAAAACTGATAGATTAGAGAGATATGCAAAGCAAACTGGACTTACCATCAATACATCCAAGACACAAGTGATGAGCATCAACACCACACCAACCGCACCTGTTACCGTAAATGGTGAATCACTTGAGCTTGTACAGGACCTTACCTACCTGGGTAGTCTCATCAGCAAAGAAAATGTGGGGCCAAAAAAACATGAAGGCAAGACTCAGTAAAGCCCGCTGTGCTTTCGCCAAACTTCAGAACATTTGGAAGTCTAACCAATACACCACCAAAACAGAGATAAAACTTTACAATAGTAATGTGAAGTCCATCCTACTGTATGGCTCATAGTGCTGGCGAGTTGTTAAAGGGGACTTGCTAAAAGATCAATGTGTTCCACAATGGATGTTTGAGAAAGATCAGCCGAATATTCTGGCCAAATAAACTTTCCAACGTGGAACTCTATAAGAAGACGGGTTGTAACAGCGCTGTCCTCGAAACAAACGCCGACGATTGAGATGGCTAGGACACGTCCTGAGAATGCCCAAAGACAGCATTCACAAAGTGGCACTGAGATGGACACCACCTGGAAAAAGGAAGCGAGGACGGCCAAAGATGACATGGCGACAGACAGTAATGGCCGAGCTGAAAGAGAAGGGGCTATCATGGGGTGACTATCTATCTATCTAGCTACAGGTTTTCTACTTTACATGTTAAGAGGGGAATAAAATAACAGGTCAAATCAATTAATTAGACCATTTTTGCAATGTAAATTCTAACTATTTATTATAGCAAAAAAATGAACATTGTCTCGCTCGATAATGATATTTCAGTTGTTTATCTCTCAGGATTTTTTCAAAAGTATTTCAATTTTCAAAATATTTAATAACGTTTAAGGTCAACGAGTCATTTAACTTTTGTGTTATTTAATTACTTATTTCTAACCGTGTTGTATCATTTACATCAGGGAAAGACAATTGTTGCTAGGTCTACGACTAAGACAACGAACAGCTATATTTATAAAACGCCTACAGATCAGTAGAAGACCTGTAGGTTAATTGTACAGGAAACAGCAACATCTGTGTCCCAGAATGATTTACATTCTCCATATACACTAGGGCCATAATAAATTCCCTTCGGTAAATGTCTTTGGTAAATTACTTTGGTGTTAAAGTAATATTCTAGCTGATACTAGGTGTGTAAATAAAGGTATTACAAGAAGAGTTACTAGCCAACTGTCACTGATCAACATAGATTAACCCCCCCCCCATACAGAGATAGATGTGGTCGTGAAAGGGTTGTTGGACTCTGGTTTGGGTCGTGGCTATATTTCCGTACCAATATATCGTTTTATGTTTCCAAAGAACACACACGCACGCACACACGCACACACACACATACACACACACAGCATATATATATATATATATATATATATATATATATATATATATATATATACAACACAGAAAATCGATTGACAATGTTCAAGAATGTTATAGTTAAACCATATATATTTCCCCCCCATATAAAGGCCCGAAATAGCTCAATCAAAATATAGCTTATTAATTCCTTATTATTATAAAAACAGTATTATAACGATTTATTTATAAAAAATCCGTCATATCTTCTTCGTACTCTCAACATCGGTAACTCGAATAGATGAATTTATTATCTTGTCAGATACTATTTACATTGGGGTTAATGATGTAAACTCAGTATACTCCTCTATTTAATGTGTGAGAAGATTTAAGGATATACAGATAATATTAAAGATATAATAGATTTACATTTTTGCATAACTGTTTTTAAACATATAGAACAAAATACATATTCGTATTCAGATGATATAAGCTTAAATAGAAAGCTTAACTTGTACGTTCTTATTGAAGGTATCAAGCGATGGTCAGCTGGTCAGCGGAATGTGGATCCAGAGGGTTACTGCAGCTTTCTGAAACACCTATTACCGCCATTTGTTTTGGTACACTTCAGGGTGATTCAAAGTCAGACCGATCCCCAGTAACATGTTCCTCAAAACCTATGGGCTAGTCCGATGAAGTACCTTGTAATCATGCACCGGGATTTTGTACTACCAGCTGCATATGACTGGAAGTCAACGGAGGGAGTTTAATGAGCCGTTCTCCAGTACAACGTGAAATCACCTCTTTGGTTACAATTGTCATTATGTTATCAAATATAACTGCTTGTGTTTTGTTAAGATGTAGAAGTGAAAGTGTTTTTTCTTCTTCTCTAAATAGATGATTATATGAACAATAATCATAATATAAACAGGTTTTTCTTCGTTAGTTACTTAAAATCAACAGTTTATTAGATCTACATGTTGACGCTTATCTATATTTGTGTCATCCATTTTCTCTAACATTATGGATCTAGGAAGAGTTTGATAGGAATAATATATATATATATATATATATATACTTAGATAACATATGGAATGGCAGCAATATAATTAATACCACTTCTCTGACGTCACAGTTACTAAGATAGACCGAACTAGGATATGTTGTTGTCTGACAATCGTTCACAACTTATTCATAATAGGCCCCCTCTATAATATGACTGAGGTATGACTCTCCGTGAGGTTAAATAAACTACCCACGAACTTCAGACGGTTAGCTTAACACAAGATTATGAAGAAGAAGAATATTGGTGTTCAGAAGTGACGAGAAATAAACGAACTAAAGAAGATATTCAGGGAAAATGGACAAATAGTAATCTTATATTAAAAATAATCAATCCAATACACAGTTCGCCTTTAAAACTGCGGATTCGTTGTTATGGTCTAAGCTTCCTTATATCTTTAATCCAATATCATATTCAAGATTATAGAAGTGTAATGCCCTTATTTTTGTATTTATGAAAAGCTGTAAACATTATTCTAGGTTTAAAAAGCTAATATAGGTATATATATATATATATATATATATATATATATATATATATATATATATATATATATATATATATATATATATATATATATATATAGCCAGAATCATTAATCCGACAAGGTTTGTCACATGGTAATATGTTGGATAAACGAGAATGTCGGAATCTCGATTCCGTGACATACCGGTAGTCTGTGTCACACATTTGTAAATCATAAAGATATACATCCGTATTTAAACCAATATTCAATAACCGTACGCATGAAAACGGAATGGCATTGAAGCCTTTGATCATTTTGATTTTTATTAGTTACAGACATTAAAAAGAAATACTCATGTCACTTAGTCCATCAAATTAACTCATGATCTGCTGATTGGAAAGATCACACATTTGTGTTTTTAATTAGCCATGAATGATTATGATTGGCTATTAGATAGCCACTGGCAATGGAAGCATCGTGTGTCGGTGTGTATGGTCGAGGATGATTGTAATTTGTTACGATATAGCAATTATCGCGGGCGGGCGGGTTAATGAACCATTACTGACATGTTGGTGTTTCTTGCATGACTATGTATGTATATATATATATATATATATATATATATATATATGCGTGTGCGTGTGTGTGTATGTGTGTGTGTATGTGTGTGTTTTAGGATACATATAGAGAGGCAACAGGCACAGAGCATCAACACCCACACACACACACACATATATATATAGCCGCTTTCCTGTGGGCGTGACATATTTGTCGCATACGAAAAGCGAATTAGCTGGTTCCCACAGGCTGATGAGTAGACCAGACACATGCTTAGGTATACGCACACATTTATCAATATGTGGAGGTATGGAACATTTTATTTTTAGATTAATGTATGTATAGTTGTATTTAGATTTATGGAGGTAGGTTTCGAAGGATGTTTAGATATGTTGATGCTCTGTGCCTGTTGCCTCTTACTATGTACCCTAAAACGCACATTGCCCGTGCCAGACATCTTATCTATTTCCATCCAGATTCCTTATTACACCAATGTAAGAAAGTTATGTCGTTATTACAACATGTTTGAGTTTATTAGCTTTGTTATGTATAATGTAGAATCTATATTGTTGTCCTCTTATGTGGTCTGGCGAAACGACCTATTAATTCATACAATGCTGCTTGATGGATTTATACTCCTGGAGTCGTTTGTTACTCCGGCAAGCATCTCCATGGGTATTAAGCTGCGGACAGAGTTTTTTCCCATATTATGAGTAATTAGATTACACTGATATAGGAAATTTGTTAAATGTATAGCTATTATAATCCCGACGTGTCATTCGCAGTATCGGAGATCTGCCTGAAATCCGCTGTTCTCGACCATGGGTCAAATAGATCAAGTGGATAGGCGCTTTAATTTAGATCCCACCACACCTAACTGCATATACTTAGGGACGCTAAATTAAGCGTGAATGAACGTTCACTTAGTGATGAACGGAAACGTATGAGGGTTAGCTGTTAGGTTCGAGTAAATCGTAGTATTTACTCAGGTTGAGACGATATTTCGTTCTAGTCCAGTAATAATCCATTGTGCGGTATTGCTACTTTGTGTTTATTTTAGTTTAATCGCTTTAGTGAGTCCATACTGTGTTAGTGTACATTCTCTTTGTTATGAACAAACTGTAATGTTTGTTAACACGCTGAGGCTATATATAGGGCTTGAATTTTCACTTAGGTTAGAGAAGAACTTCGACGCCAGACCAGTCGGACGAGTATTGATACATGGTTCATATACGTAGGATTTATTCAGTTATTCGAACCCAGAATAAAGCTGAGGTCAGCATCTGAGGTGTCGAAATGCTTTATATACAGGTTTCTTTTGGACCACAGAAAATTACTGTTGAATGTAAACTGTGGTGTCAAAATAGTTTATGATATGTTTAGGCAATTGAACCCCCCACTGTTTTTTTTCAGCTTTTTACTGGGAGTTTTTCTCTTTTTTTTAAAAAAGACCTAACCCGTTTCCCCCTGGGCTCTATTTGTGCTCAAAAACAATTAATGGGTTCCCCCGGCTGATGATGAAAAACATCTTGGATCGAAAATTTTCAAATTGGGGGTATGGAACATTTTTTTTTGATTAATGTATGTATGTTGTTTTAAAATTTTTGGAGGTGGTTTTAAGGGTGTTTTTTATTTTATGTCTTGCTTTTTGCCTCTTTTGTCCCCCAACACAACACACACCAAAACACACACACACACACTAAAAAAACAAAACATAAATAATATATATATATATATTATATATATATATTAAATATAATTATATTTTTTAGGAAAAAAAAGGGGGAAAAACGGCACAGAGCATCAACTACAATATTAAAACAGTAATTGAAAATATTACAACTCTCAATATTATATCAAATGTTTTTGTAATATACCTAAACATACATAGAACAATGACCTCTGGCATTCAGATTCTTCATTAATTATTGAAAGCCGTTCATGGTTACCATAACCGTGATTACTTGTAATCACTTATATAATGATATATTTGCTACGGAAGCTCTGAAGTGTCGAGTTTAACTACTGATCCCATAAAATAGAGATTGGTACTTAACACAAGAAAGTCTCGGGTGATAACAATACATTGTACACGTAAGACCCAAGAGTGTTGTTTATATCTGTTTGACCTTTGATGTAAGCTGAATAATGTATTTAGGGTGTAAGTTATGACTACTGAACACTTCACCAAATATAACAAATACATTTCTTCATAATAAAGTATTATAAAACATGGAATCAACATTTATATAAATACCAACAAACATGTATTTAGTTAAATTTACGTGATAAGATAATAAAAAAATGATGTTATACATGACAACAACAAAAAACATTTTGTGTCTTAGTTATAAAGACATTTTTATCTACTTTTTGTGTGTACGCTCTGGTTTAGGCTGAAGGCTAAATATTGACTCATGCGTGACATTTTTACAAAGAACATTAACTATATTTGTTGATGACTGTTTTCTACCCTTCGACAATATTTATCATTACGTTGTTTATTAATTTAATAAGGGAGTTGGACATTGTTGTAAAGACGATACAAATCTTAAAGAGAAAGTACCTTTTATATCAATGAAGTATTGACCCAGTTTTCTTTAGCTAATTAGTTCAAGCCAACAATTATATAGGTCAATATATTAACATTTAGCAATCCCTTTATCTGTAATTATGTCAATCAACTGACGGAAACGTTATCTCCGTGGTTCATAATACCAACATGAAACCTTTGACCAGAGACATGGGACACCAACAAAAACATCGTAATTGAAACAAAAAGATATAATGATTCCAGGCTAAATAGTAATTTTATAAAGTTTTAGACACCGAAATTAACAGTTTGACTAAACTACATCACTTATTGGCCGAACACTGCTTCTATATGATGATGAATGTGATGGATTTTGGGGTCCCGATAAAATGCATCAATTAGAGATCTAAGCCATAAACCTCCAAGTTAGGGTTCGAATTTTTGATCAACTTACTTGTATTTATGATATGTTTCCCTGGAGAGCTATCCCTCGGCCATATCTTCCTTGGATGTTACCTTATATATTTTCGTTTACATTAAATGCTTCAGCATTATGAATGTTGTCCCATATTGTCTTTAATTCAATATTATATTTAAGATTACGAAAAACAAATGGTGAACTTGCGCAAATAGAAGATAATGATAATGATTTACCGCCACTTTCGTGCATGCGGTAGGTTAAATGGGCCGAGCAACCACCAAAGGTAATGAGGCGAATGACATATCCACGCTGAGATTCGTATTCAGGTTGTTGACTCAGTTAGACCATAGAGCCGAGGATGGTTGACATAATCGCTTTTACCTTTAATCAATGATATAACCATTTATTTGAAGTGTTTAAAAATCAATTTCAACATGAAACAGATTGGATCTTTGACACCAGGAAGCTTTGGTAATAATAATTCACTGCACAGGTAAGATACAAGGGTGATGCTTATATCTGATTAGCCTTCACAGTAAACTGAACACTGGATGGAGTTTATAATTATAACTACTTAACACTTCGCCAAATATGACATATATAATTGATCAAGATCAAATATTCTAACGAATGTTAGCAACATCTGTATACATACCAATAATAAGATACTAGTTAAGTGTTAGTTATAATATGAGACATACTACTGTAAAAATTATTCCAGTAACCTAGCAGGCTATTTGAAAATTAAAGATATGCCATTATAGACAGAATTATATAGATACTGTGACATAGACACAATGGCATTAAGATATACAGCTTATAAAAGCCTAACTCTAACAGTTATTATTTATAATTCTATAACTTGGTTTATTCCTTGATACCAGAGAGCTTAAATATAGAGAAGCGTTACTCTTGCTGCGCCATGTTGAATTTTGAACCAGTGGCGCCTCCAGCGATGGAGGTATTTCTCAGATAAACAAAAGCTCTCTAGTTGTCCACATGTGATCGTGTACATGCGTGCGCATGGTTGAAATGAATTGCCAATACTAGTACTATATGCTGCATGATCACATACTCTTTTACTAATTAACACTTTAATTGTGCACACATGATATCGAAGGAAACGAAGCTCTGAAACTGTAAATAAATAATTAAGTGATTTCACAGCCCAGTCACAAGTTTAATTAATTCATAGCCTACAATTTGCGATTCATTGGGTTCCTCATTCTATTCAAAAGATTACAAGTGGTTACAGTTCCTCTTCGAATGATATATATTTTTATTTTGTATTGATTGGTTGATTAAGTGAGTGAGTGAGTGAGTGAGTGAGTGAGTGAGTGAGTGGTGAGTGAGTGAGTGAGTGAGTGAGTGAGTGAGTGAGTGAGTGAGTGAGTGAGTGAGTGGTGAGTGGTGGTGGTGGTGGTGGTGGTGGTGGTGGTGGTGGTGGTGGTGGTGGTGAGTGAGGTGGTGGTGGTGAGTGAGTGGTGGTGAGTGGTGGTGGTGGTGGTGGTGGTGGTGGTGAGTGAGTGGTGGTGGTGGTGGTGGTGGTGAGTGGTGAGTGAGTGAGTGAGTGAGTGAGTGAGTGAGTGAGTGAGTGAGTGAGTGAGTGAGTGAGTGAGTGAGTGAGTGAGTGAGTGAGTGAGTGAGTGAGTGAGTGAGTGAGTGAGTGAGTGAGTGAGTGAGTGGTGGTGGTGGTGGATGGTGGTGGTGGTGGTGAGTGGTGGTGGTGGTGATGGTGGTGGTGGTGGTGGTGGTGAGTGAGTGAGTGAGTGAGTGAGTGAGTGAGTGAGTGAGTGAGTGAGTGAGTGAGTGAGTGAGTGAGTGAGTGAGTGAGTGAGTGAGTGAGTGAGTGAGTGAGTGAGTGAGTGAGTGAGTGAGTGAGTGAGTGAGTGAGTGAGTGAGTGAGTGGTGAGTGGCTGAAACCATGCACAAATGTATGGCATATCCCACATAAACAGCCAATATAGATTTACTATCTAACCATGTAGAGGTCTAAAGTATAATTGAAAATGCCACCCAGAGCAAGCCATAAATAACTACTAGAGCTGTAAAACTGATATTGATTCATGATGTGTTTCTAATTTCAAGTAAAATAATAATGTCTACACCTGATCAGCAACAGTCTCCTCTGTGTAAAGACATCTATGTCTTCTTAGATGATGATGGTAGAAATTGAATCCCAAGATAGAGGTGAATAAATATGTTTAATTTATACATAAGTAGGCATCAAATTTCTGTAATCTTCTTTGGTGACTTGATTTTATATTTGTTTCTTTCCATGGAAATTACCATGAACCAGAAAGTAGAAATAATCAAGTAAATACTTGAAAGTAGTATCTGCTCGTCCAACAACCATAGAGCCACCTCCGTGGTTTAGCGGTAGCGTGTTGGACCACAGATCACTACCCCTCGTGTTCGAATCTCGGTGTGGGCATATCTGAAGGTTGTTTCATCTTTGACTTCGCTTCATTACCTTTGGAGTTCGCTCGGTCCTTTAGCCTGCCATGTACACACAAGTGGCCGTAAATCACAATCATCATCATCGACCACAGAGGACGAGTAGAGAAAAATGAAGTGAAAATATCCAGAGAACACTTACATCCATCATGGCGTACATTCATGGAAGACTTTAGGGGACTAATTATTAATCCAATCAGACGGTGACACTATTTATCGTAGCCTACCACCCACAATATTGTGAGCCCAGAAAATAATAACGAAACTGGTCTGAATCCGGAATCGTTTATTTCAGAGGGAGGCCATCGTCTTCAGACCATTGAGGATTACTTATGTTTACTATCGTGGACTTGTATATGTTTACTATCGTGGACTTGTATATGTTTACTATCGTGGACTTGTATATGTTTACTAGCGTGGACTTGTATATGTTTACAATCGTGGACTTGTATATGTTTACTATCATGGACTTTTATATGTATACTATCGTAGACTTGCATATGTTTAGTATCGTTGATTGTATATGTTTACTAGCCTGGACTTGTATATGTTTACTACCGTCGACTTGTATATGTTTACTATCATGGACTTTTATATGTATACTATCGTAGACTTGTATATGTGTACTATCGTGGAATTGTATATGTTTACTATCGTGGACTTGTATATTTTAACTATAGTGGACTTTTATATGTATACTATCGTGGACTTGTATACGTTTACTATCGTGCACTTTTTATATGTTTCCTTTCGTGGACTTGTATACGTTTACTATCGTGCACTTTTTATATGTTTCCTTTCGTGGACTTGTATATGTTTCCTATCGTGGACTTGTATATGTTTACTATCGTGGACCTATATATGTTTACTCTCGTGGAATTGTATATGTTTACATCGTGGAATTGTATATGTTTACATCGTGGAATTGTATATGTTTAATATCGTGGAGTTGTATAGGTTTACTATCGTGGAATTTTATATGTTTACTATCGTGGACTTGTATATGTTTACTATCGTGGACTTGTATATGTTTACTATCGTGGACTTGTATATGTTTACTATCGTGGACTTGTATATGTTTACTATCGTAGACCTGTATATGTTTACAATCGTGGACTTGTATATGTTTACTCTCGTGGAATTGTATATGTTTACTATCGTGGACTTATATATCTTCTTCGCTACTATCACACTATTACGTATGATTATTGACTATAAAAATAAACGTTACAGAACGTTAACAGTTGAACTTTGACATTTAATTAATGGTCGTAGGCACTATCACTAGAACCATCCCTACGCGTGAAAAATTGTACTTTAGGTTGTGTTATACACTTCTTAACAAAGATATATTTAAATAAACCATACACCATATATTGCGTACACAGGTTTTACGCTAATCTATTTTAATATATTTAACGAGTTGTTCTTACTAAAAGTGTTTTAAATGTCAAGAATCTGTTTGTAATAGAACACATGTTCTGTATTGGTAGATAATAGTGGTTATCTTAATTAAGACATTTATTCGGTATCTACCTGTATATTATTCCAAATGTTTAAATGGCTTTCGTTTCAATTATTGTATTACGAGAGATGCATCTTGTGTAACCCAGACAGTGCCCCATTTTGTTTTAACATACATAATAGCATCAATGGTCTTAATGTCATTTTGGTATCATAAACAACGCTTTCTTGTGTAAATACGGGTTGTATAAAATAAATGGCCAGATATATGCTTAGAACGTCAACATTCTTGGTGATAATAAATTTTGAGATTTACTTTATCATAATAATGCATGAAGCTTTTAACTGTGTTACATTCTTCATAGGGAATATCTAAACGAATTGTACGTAGGGTTAATGTAACTGTTTTGCTTAACTTCTGCGAATATTGGCTGTGCCATCTAGATATAAAGTTTATACATTTAATTTGGCCTATATTATCTTTAGCTTATTCCCAATATATCCTGTATACAACATGTGATTTATATGTCGTCTTTTGTTAAAATTGATTATACAGTTTTATATATGTATATGTATATATATATATATATATATATATTATATATATATATATATATATATATATATATATATATATATATGTGTGTGTGTGTGTGTGTGTGTGTGTGTGTGTGTGTGTGTGTGTGTGTGTGGTGGGAAACCGTCAAACGAATAATAGTTACAATAGATATTATGGAATTTCCACTGATTACTTTACAACAAAAGGTATATGTGGTTGAGTGAAAGGACATCAAATATTTAGTTCAATGGCCAAATGCTAATTAATAGAGACATGTGTTAACATGGTTATTGATGGATCTTTATATTCATAGTTCAACGAGGTAATATTAATATAAATGTATTAACAATACTATAAAACAAGTCAGATAATCAGATAACTAAACACTTAATCGATAAATAACATCGATTAGTTTTGAAGCATCAAACAGGCACATCGTTGTTAACGTGATAAATCCAAATGAGCTCTAATGTAAATCCAAAGTAGCATCCAGTGTGAAACAAGATGTACAAATCATTATTACAATAAAAGCAATTATACATTTCTATTCGTTCAGTTTATCAGTTAAATTAAGGTGCAAAAGACCATCAGTATAAAGAAAGGTATATAAATATATGTATATTGATTTTCATAATCTATATAATATAACCTTTGATACATCTGTATTATTTATCAAGTTAGATATATTTTATAATATACAACACACATATGAACATATTTGAGTGTAAAATCATGGATAAATACAATTGGAAGGCATTCGGGTGTTTTATTGAATTAGTACACCACATCAAATACATCAAATACCGTTAATATAAGCGTGTAAATTATTCATGTTAATTTTATTTTAATGTAGATAAGTATCAAGATCCAGATGCTAGAAGTTATTAAATGCCAATGCCATTATTTAACTGGTATAATCTTTGTTTGAAAATATGTATTGCTTTGCATTAATGAGCTTTAAAAGCATATAATCTTTTATTAATAAAACGTGCTCATAGACATAATAGTTGTTTTAGCACATAGAGACAATCATTTTCATAAGCAATATCTAGATGAGAAGTAGCAAGATCATATGTTTTCATAATGTTATTAAATATTTAACAACTTATAGTTATCATGTCAAAATATTTACATCTGAGAATTGAGGAAATGTTACACGAGCTCATGATTTGTATTCAAAGATGGCGCATATTTGAATAAAGTTCCAGTCCTCTTCAATATGATTCTAAAGATTTATATTATTGTCGGAATTTGACTGATACTTACATGATACTAACCGTGTCATATAACTCACTATTTCCGAGATATATTTGGTATCTAATGTGAAGTTTACAGGAGACATAACTTCACTTCACTTCAACTTTTATCAGCTTACCTTAAAGGTCAAACAGACATAAACACAACATTTTGCTGTTGAAGACCAAATAATAGGTTTTAACCATGCAGCTTAATTTTATCTCGATAATGTTAAATATAATGGTGCCAAATGAAAGCCTGTAATCAATTTTTGATAAGTCTTCTACAATAACATTTACCCCCAGACAATTGTTTTCCAATAAATGAAAATGAGTGCATATCGGAGGTATTGAACTCTTCAGACGTTTAAAAATAACGTTTCCATGGTTATGAAACACAAACTAATGTGAAAATAGGTGATATCTGAGATGTGAGAAATTCGCATTCGCCAAAAGTGGGATTTCTATTTTTGAGATTGGTCCTTTTCATAGAGATCGGCAATCCTCTGTAAATCGGCCGGCCAATCAGGAGCTGGCTAACATTTTTACTTCTTTCGTAATAAAGGTCAACGAGAGCTGTGGTTTATGGTATTTTACTCTATTACAATCATCTTTAGTTGCCATACTGGAATGCTATTCGATAAAATGAAATACTATTATCTGTTTTTACATTTTAAAAGCAGCTTAGTTAGTTGTGACTGGAAACAAAACCAAGAATGAACTGCATTGTGAGAAAATAATGACTCCTTTTTGAGAGCGAAATCCTGAAAAGGATTTACTAATCACTGAAAAAATCGCTTGTTCATTGTCCTTTCGCTTCAAATCTGTGGGGCAATGTAGATGGCATATTCAGGCTTATGACATAAAATATCGACCTCACAACTTATTTCTAACTGTGGCCTATCAAATAGGACATATTTTATTGATCTTTCAGATACAAAAACATTTTAAATACACATGACTATATCGTATTATCAAACTCAAATATAAATTTAATTCATTTATCACGTATTAATGGGAGACATCAGGATATTCTAGAAAGAAGAGTTTTGCCGGATTAACGTAAAGTATTATACCATATTTTTAATAACCTGATCTAATTTCATAACTGGAAAAATATATCTGGAGCCGGTGTTTTCTGACCTAGCTGAAAATAGTTCAGCTGGCTTCTTGTAACCGGGGCCTCTGATTGATCAGCATTTCGCGAATATTTGGTGTGAAAAGGACTATTGTATTATGTGAAATTAATGGCCAGCTATTGAATCACAGAGATTTGTTAGATTTGTAAACTGAATCTTGTTGAGTCATTAAGAGATATCTAGCAGCATATAAATATTGATTTTGTCTCCCCGCCCCCGCTGCATAGAGTATTGAATATAACTTATAAGGATTATATTCAAGTACTCCATGCGGTGGGGGGGGGGAATAATCAGGCGCCCGTGCCCATTCCAACCGGCAGCCACCACAAAAGTGTTGTTCAAATTGTAATAAGAAAAACAAATATGCCAGATATCTGTGGTTCATTAATTTTCTAGTTCTCAAACGGCAAGAAACATTTTCTGGTCTCAAAAAACTCCAGCCTTTTTCTGGAAGTCAAATGGTGGCTCACTAACATTAACATGTCAATTACGGTATCCAGACATTTAGCCAACGAATATTTAGCCAACGGACATTTAGCCAACGGACATTTAGCCAATATTTGCTGGGGGGACATTTAGCCAACATTCAAAATTTTCATCTTACATCTACATGTATATTGTTATATTTTTGAGTGTGTGTATGCTCTGTCAATATTATGTTCTCTTTATGGATGCTGCAAATATAGGCCTATCTTTAGATAAGATGTTAGCAACATAATAATTATTGCTGCTTTTTGTACAATTTGTATATTTATATTAATGTATACTGTTTTCTCCGGTATTATACATAAATATAAATAATGATATGTCAGGGTTGGGAGTTTTTTACACAGACGTTATTAACACCGTTAACTACTTAACTATATCTGGTATGTGGGTTATTACTACTTGTATATACCGCAGATAATCTACTAGTCTCAGAATAATCCTCTATCCAATGTTGACACATACATGTATTGTAATGTTGTTAAGATGTGACTGCATAACCCAGGTGATATATCATAGTTTTAAAATGTGACTTCATTTTACCTCAGTATAGAAAGCCTGTCTGAATTTAATTTGAAACAGTGTTACACTTTCTCATGATCATAGTGTTATATCATATTGATACATACCTACATGTTGGCTTAAATTATTGAACTAATACTGTGATTATTATTTGATATCCAGCCTTTAGTACTGCATAACGGTGAAAGACTAGAGAATTCCACTTGTTGCATGTTGCCGTTGGAAATAAGAAATGTGCAAAACGTGTGATCATCAGCAAGCTAATAATAGTCCACTACACAAAATGTTCAATGGATTCAGTTCAGATAAAGTGCACAATCTTCTATGCAACAGTAAAGCTTTTAAGATGATATTCTGCTATAGGATTCTCAGAGGCAGTGCTGAATTAGACTATTTAATTGTTCAGATAGACAATCTTCACTTTGTGTGCAGAAGAACAATAATTGTCATTATTTTGTTATATTCCTACTATTCATGTAGACATTCATGTGTCAAATATTAGGGTGTAGGACAGTTTCTCACCGGACAGTTGCTCACCAAACAAAATGAAAAAAAGTGGACACTTATTCACCAGTGAATTGTTAATGAGGAAAATTAAAAATAAATTAAATGATTTTTAATTCAGAAATATATTTCTTAGTATCATATTACCTATATAATTATTGGGATGAATATTACCAATTATTAGGGAATTAAAGTTCAGAGCAACTGTCCGTACTCCAAATATTGAGTAGTGTGCTAATAAAAACGCATGTATGTGAAAGACACTATCAAATAAATGAGTCACCTAGTGCAAATAGATCTGGCTTTGTTTACAGTGCTTCTGTTTGGTGTACCTTCAAGTTGACCAGATCATCCCCTATGACACTAAACTTCTTTCACCTGGAACCAGGATAAAAGGGCCCCAGGGCAATTAGATCTGGCTTCCTTTACAGTGATTTCTGTTTTATGTACAGTCAGAATTTGTTGATCCGACAAGGTTTGTTGCATGATAATATGTGGGATAAACGAGAATATGATTATCGAGTTCGTGACATACCGGTAGTCTGTGTCACACATTTTTAAATCATACAGATATACGTCCGTATTTAAGCCAAAATTCAATAACCGTACTCAATACATGTAATGGCATTGAAGCCATTGAGCATTTTGATGGTTGTTAATTACAGACACTATAAAGAAATACTCGTTTCATTATTTGAGAGATAAATTTAAATGAGATTGTTATGGCTCGCTGTGGGTTTTTTCTGTTCTTAAATTATTTTATTCAAGTATATTTATACTTAGCGCCCAGTTAAGAAATATAAAATATGGAAACAATATAGATAACACAAACAAATATATTAAAAGTATACGATGTAGACTTAATAATAGGAATATTGACAATGTACACCTAGAGACATGTCAGAAATAAAGAATGTATTATATGCAATATTTGTGTTTTCAAATTTTAGAGTATGAAATATTTGTTTGTAATCATTCCATTCGTACAATGAATTGAATAAAATTCAATTACATACACTATGACGATTGAATATAACAGCTGTGGACTATATGTAACATCCGTGTTTGCAAGTTTTAGAATATGAGACATCACTTTGTGTTTGTTACATTTGTATAATAAATACAGTTACATACAATGTTTTGTATTTATTGAAACAACTATATTTATGAAAACTCACATAAACATAATCAAAAATTTTGAATGTTGGCTAAATGTCCACCCTGCAAATATTGGCTAAATGTCCGTTGGCTAGGTGTCCGTTGACTAAATGTCCGTCGGCTAAGTGTCCGTTGGCTAAATGTCCGTTGGCTAAATGTCCCGGATTCGTCAATTACAGTACCTAACCTAGCAACGCGTAGACACGCATGCTGATTGATTGAAGTCAAACAACTTGATCGATCAATATTCAACAAAAGAAATGATACTTCAAGAAACTATTCGCAGTATCATATTCCATGACAATTCTTATTACTAAATACACAACTTGGTACAACTTATTAAAATAATTAACGGAAAAAAAGATGCGTAAATTGTCCTAGAATTTCTAAAGTTTCGAAAAAAATGGCCGTTCTGTGTTCAAATGAGCCAGGGATGGCGTGACGTCAGAATCCGAGGATTGTGGGATAGATCTAGCTAGGGTGATATAGCTTGATAGCTGTGGCTTGGATTTGGGATATAATCACCTAATCACAATTTATTTGAACAAATGTATATCAATTAGGTGCTAAGTTCCACCAGATGCCCCCATAACAGATATACACACAATAACGGCTTCTCAAATGATAATTTTAAAATAGTGAATTATATATGATGGAAAATACAACATTGATCCAACATCACAACACCGATGTAAATCTAACACGATCAAATATAGCCCAGCTACATTGGATATGCATTGGGTTCGCGTTGTGGGACCTCTCGATGGTATAATTACTTATTCCCAACATTGAGGTGGCTGATGGATAGCTTTAACCGGTTGTTATGCGCGTAATAAGGCTCTTCATTAATTATTAAATATTTCACAAACGTATCTTAGCAAACCATAATCGATTTCTATCAAAATATAGGATAGTAAGTAGTCACACAATATCACTGATGGTCTCGATTATACCTGAAAATACTTAAAAGGAAATTGGAAGATGATTTGCTTCATAACCAAATATGACTAATTTCCATAGTACGCTTTAGTAGTCGTGTAATTAATATTCACGAAAGACTAAAATGTTATTCTATTTCTGGATGATGAGCTAATAGTTATACAACTAATTTTCCATATACAGAAGACCATACGAAAAATGATAATAAACTAAATTAGAATACGATATCTGCGTGCTGTTTATCGCCAAAATATTTTATTTATTCTTCTTAGCTGTATGTTGTTAATGTATATTTTGTTCTAGGACAATCTATTTTGTTTCCATCTCAGCGCAGCTTGTGAGACTTGAATCTGATGATTAATGAACTTGAATGAATTAATAATATATTAATATATGGGAATCTACACAAGTGACGAGAGAGATATATATTTTATAATATGTGTCATTGAATGAACAACATCAATAATTGATTTAACATTCTTTTAAAAATATCAACTAACCTTTTCGTCTGGGGTTTTGTATTCATTATACTATTATATACGGATATATTTCAACTTGGAAAATGATCTGAAAGCTGGATATTACTTCATTGGATTGTTTGTGTTTGGTGCATAATGCACTATATTAAAGGTTAATTATTTATATGCTTCAATGAACCTTTTTTCTTTTCGTTCGCACAATAGCTCCTGGTGCACGGCATTGTGGTCTATTAGAGTGTACCGTGTGGCCAAATACATTTGACTTCAGCACCTGAGATTTCTGTTAGGATTACTTCATCCTTAATCCATACCAGTCTAGCCTCTAGCCAATGATCAGTCCAGCTTGGGATGTCCCTAACCGGAACCAAAGCTCCTGTTGGCATTTCTCTCTGGATCACTGAGAACCCTAACCACGCCAAGGAAGGGACTATAAGGAGCTCTCTTAGATATATATGTGTAATTTAAATATTGATTTAGATTGCCGCAGAAAAGAGAAAAAACATATATAAAAACAGTTGGCGTTAATATCAAATGCCCTTTAGGGTTATCTAAATTTGTGACATTTTAATATTCATTATATCAACATTATTCTAAATTGTACCTAATATTTACAGAACATTTCTTTACCACCATAGTCAAAACTATTTCTAAAACAATATTTATTACACTTTGATGTATGATACGAAATTTAGTAACGTGGTTCTATCTTCATCCATGGTTCTACATTAAATTGTGCCATTGATTGAATAACAAAATTTTCAACACCTAACAATAAATTAATCTACGTTCCGGTGTTTCTTATCAGACCCCACAAAATAGAAAAAGATGATGTTTATTCGTATAATTTACAGTATAATGGGCCAAAAACCGAGATTGATTATTGACTTACGGATAGTTGCACGTTGAAATATTTAAAAAAAAACACAATCTAGACTTTTCAGACTTTTAGAAATACGTTTGCTTAAAATTGAATTTATTTCAAACCAATGCACTTGTATTTAGAAAACAATATTGAAAACATGTTATAAAAAGTGAAAAGGGTGCCTGAAAAATAAGAAAATCAAAAACTGAGTGTGATTATTTTTTATTTTGAGATTCTCGGTTTCGTGTTCAAGTCGATGAGGATGAAGCAACCTTTTCGACGATAATTGTCATTTATACTAGCCGTATGTCAGTATTTATGACTTTATTATCACAATCGGCTGCTGATGGTTGAACTTCACGGATAAGGCTTTGTGTGGTTATGAAGGTGTTTCCTAATAAAATGTTATTTTATAATGAGATATGCTACATATATTTGTACTTAGTAGAGTATTTAGGGATGTCGTCACATCTAGATATATGTATATATGTATGTGTCTGTGTGTGTTTATTTGTTTGTATCTGTTTAACTGCCGGCCCAATATATGTTCTCGCTGATGAAAGATTATTGTGTACCTGTATGTCCTTCTACCCCTGTCGGAGTTAAATTCTCCTAGATTTACTACGCATAGGAAACAGTCCTCACAATATGTCAAATATAACTGATGCATAAAAATAATTATATAAAGTCACGTCATTCAAGTTTTTGTGAAATTACAAAACGAATATCTCCAACGTTTCTCAAAATTTATGTTAGATTTCCGTATTATATAATTTACTTACTCAATAACATGTTAGTGGGCACCAATAAATTGCTAATCATGTCATGTGAGCCTGGAAAAATTATGTTTCTCCAGTATAAAAGGGGAAAAAAGTTTTAGTCTGATAATCCAGCCAATGTAATGGATATTTTATCCGTAACTATCATAAACATGCAGAATAGACTCCAATATATCTTCTGTCAATATGTCAGTGTGGTACGACTGATGGGGTGATTGCAATTTAACCAATTAATGAGCGCCCTTTTGTTTGGTTGCCAATCCATTTGAGATCGCTTGTGGGCTACATAACTGAAAAGCCCCTTCCTTTAAACAAAGTATTTCTCAACTTCATATGAGATAATTAACAACCATGAGACGTTAATTGAGTGCAGATTTGTGCAACAGGATCGTTGGTATGCGCCAGGCCGGGTCTAGCCAAAAGGACATTGCCCAAGTGTTCCGGATCACCCAATGATCGATCTCTAAGATCCTGAAGCGTCATCGGGAGACTGTTCTAACAACTCCTAGGCCAATATCTGGTTGTCCCAAGAAAACCACAGCTAGACATGACTGATATCTGCTCCGACGGTGCCGTAATAGCCGATCAAACCCTTCATCTCAGCTCCGTGCCGACTGGACCCTTTTCACCAATGTTCCTGTGGCAACTCGGCTGGTGAATTATCGAGTTTTGAACACTGTTTATTTGGCAAGACGACCTGTGAGGAAGCCTTTACTGAAATTAAAGATACCGACAAGTGCGATTTGTGTGGGCGCGCGGGGACTTGAACTGGTGTGATGGTCACTGGCAACACGTTGTGTTCAGTGATGAATCCAGATTTTTGCTGTATCGTCAAGATGGTCGTGTTCGAGTGATCAGGCAAGCTCATGAGGTTCTACTCGATCAGTGTGCACTGCCTAGAGTTCAAGCAGGCGGCGGCGGAGTCACCATATGGGGTGCCTTCAATAACAGAGGGAAATCCAATCTCTACGTACTGGATGGAAACAGGGATTAGTACCAGTACATACGTGTCCTGGAAACCAAAATACTTCCATTTGCTAGGAGAGACTTCCAGGCAAATGTTGTATTCCAAGATGTCAATGGTCCAGCAGACCGAGCGCGACACGTCATGGATTTCCTCGAAGATGAGAATGAGCAGCACATGGATTAACCTGCTCTATCACCGGATTTGAACCCGATCGAAAACCTGTGGTCGGAAATCCCACGTGGATTGAACGACATGGACAACCCCCCAACAAACGTGGCTGAATTGACTCAGGCTGTTGTGGACATCTGGCGAGATATTCCGGATCATATTGCTTGACAATATTCATTAGCTTTAACACAGGGGAAAATATTTTGAATATGGATTTCAGGTGTTTTGTGAAGTTTTATATCTACGAATAAAAACATTGTTCTTGTTAGTATTTGTCACATGTTCAAAGAATTGGCAATAAACCAGTATTATTAAGTGAAAACTGTATTCAATATTATTGAATATAACAAATTGACAATATAAAATGACACAATGTTATGAAAAATACCCCGAAAGTTAGTGCTCCTAAAATTTCATTTATCAGTTAAGCCATGAACATGTGCTATCATATCGAACGTATTTAATAATAAAGTCTTCATTATCACTGTTAGTCCTACATTTCGCTTGTGGCTGGATGTTCAGAGCTTCATTGGCGTATTCATTATCGCTCTCACTGATTGTGTTATAATGATTCTGAGCTTACACTGTAATAAGACACCATTCGTGTGAAATCTGATTTGGGACAATGCCTGTAAACTGTTAATATTTACTATAAATAACGTGCATTGATACCAAATAGAATTACTTGAGAAATGAGAGTTGGCTAAAATAACCTTTTAGGTGAAGTCTATAGACAAAATCTCATTCAAAATTTAAATTGGAGAAACTTTACACAATTAACGTTTTCTGTAGATGAATATTTTCTGGATTTACAAGGGGCTAATTACAGAGGGTTAATTATAGAGGGTTAATTATAGAGGGTTAATTATAGAGGGTTAATTATAGAGGGTTAATTATAGAGGGTTAATTATAGAGGGCTAATTATGGCATACATTTTAATTTCTTGTTATGCATTTATCGTCTGGAGTTACCATGGATTTATAATAAAATGGCGTCGCGTGATAATCATTGGTGATTATCTTAAACCTAAAGGGGCATTTGATATCTGACATTTAAGGAATCTTGGTATTTAAGACAAATAATTAATTATCTTCACGGATATTCTTTCCTTGATTTAGTTATGACATAACAGCATTTTGTTTAAATTTCACAGTAAGCATAAAGTTTGAATACAACGTCTTCATCCTTTATGCAAATCAGTGATCGTGGATAAACAATTTTTTACGAATGAATAAAAGCATCAACTTAAACATTATCAATAAACATGGACAGGTAAAAACACGTTTGCATAGGGATGCTGTAGCATTTCCGCACCATATTCCATCATTAACCTCTACAATATAATATGTTTTATTGAGAACTCTATATATATTATATTTGAGCACTATGTTAGTCGTATCTTGGGTGTCTTTTGTGGGCATACATATGATAGTATATAACCGAAACAGCCTCAAGCTGTTATCCTTTAGCAATGTTATTGTAATACCTGAAATAGTGTATCATATTTATGGTTGGCAATTAAAGACTCACATATTGTTAGGTATTTAATAAATAAACAAATTTAGTGTCAGATTGTCAGAGTGTCAGATTGTCATAGTGTGACAGCGAGAGTCCGAGTGTCCGAGTGAGTGTCAAAGTATCCGAGTGAGTGTCAGAGTCCGACTCAGTGACCGAGTGTCTCTCTCTCTCTGTGTGTTTTAGCTGTGTATAATAAGGCACAGGCACAGAGAATCTCGAACCGCGAATTCAAACTCTGGACGTTTCTTCAGGGGACTGAATCCAGAGTGGCGACTTTTCTTGCTGAGACATGTGTAATGTCTCACCAGTCCCTAAGCCGCCAAGCAAAATCAAAATACGAATCACCTACAGCCGTGGAGTTTGGGAGTAAAACACCCAAGTCAGATCACGGCAGTAGTGAGAATGTTTAGCTTAATTATCTAAGCAGCCCTATGTATAGCTATTTTTAATTGCTGTATCTTTCTTCAAAGCAATACTATATAAACCATATAACCCAATTGTCACTGTCTTCAAAGATCAGTTTTTACAACGGGCAGGCGTCATGAAGCGACTACTATTAAAACTGTTTATCTTAATTGCTATTAAAAGACTGACATCTGCGCTGAAGCAGACCGTAATAGCGCGTCATATATATATATATATATATATATATATATATATATATATAGTGTGTGTGTGTGTGTGTGTGTGTGTGTGTGTGTGTGTGTTGTGTGTGTGTCGTTTTAGGGTACATATAAAGAGGCAACAGGCACAGAGCATCAACATATCTAAACATCCTTCGAAACCTACCTCCATAAATCTAAATACAACTATACATACATTAATCTAAAATAAAATGTTCCATACCTCCACATATTAATAAATGTGTGCGTATACCTAAGCATGTGTCTGGTCTACTCATCAGCCTGTGGGAACCAGCTAATTCGCTTTTCGTACGCGACAAATATGTCACGCCCACAAGAAAGCGGCTACATGCAGGCTACGTACAAAAAGAGGAAGCACGTAAAAACATACCATTTGATACCACAGCTCGCAACAAACAACACGTGCGTGTGGTTCAATGGTGACTTGCTACATACATATCATAAACTATTTTGACACCACAGTTTACATTCAACAGTAATTTTCTGTGGTCCAAAAGAAACCTGTATATAAAACATTTCGACACCTCAGATGCTGACCTCAGCTTTATTCTGGGATCGAATAACTGAATAAATCCTACCTATATGAACCATGTATCAATACACGTCCGACTGGTCTGGCGTCGAAGTTCTTCTCTAACCTAAGTGAAAATCTAAGCCTATATATACCCTCAGCGTGTTAACAAACATTACAGTTTGTTCATAACAAAGAGAATGTACACTAACACAGTATGGACTCACTAAAGCGATTAAACAAAAATAAAAACAAAGTAGCAATACTGCACAATGGATTATTACTGGACTAGAACGAAATATCGTCTAAAACCTGAGTAAATATTACGATTTACTCGAACCTAACAGCTAACCCTCATACGTTTCCCATCATAAGGGAAGTTCATTCACGCTTAATTTAGCGTCCCTAAGTATATGCATTGGGTGGTGGGATCTAAATAAAGCGCCTTTTCACTTGATTATTGGGAAAACTATACATTTAACAAAATTTTTAACGGGGGTTTAACTAATTACTCATAATTGGGGAAAAACCCTTCCCCCTTAATACCCATGGAGATGCCTGCCGGAGTAACAAACGACTCCAGAAGTATAAATCCATCAAGCAGCATTGTATGAATTAATAGGTCGTTTCGCCAGACCACATAAGAGGACAACAATATAGATTCTACATTATACATAACAAAGCTAATAAACTCAAACATGTTGCAACAACGACATAACTTTCTTACATTGGTGTAATAAGGAATCTGGATGGAAATAGATAAGATGTCTGGCACGGGCAATGTGCGTTTTAGGGTACATAATAAGAGGCAACAGGCACAGAGCATCAACATATCTAAACATCCTTCGAACCTACCTCCATAAACTAAATACAACTATACATAATTAATCTAAAAATAAAATGTTTCATACCTCCACATATTGATAAATGTGTGCGTATACCTAAGCATGTGTCTGGTCTACTCATCAGCCTGTGGGAACCAGCTAATTCGTTTTCGTACGCGACAAATATGTCACCCCAAAAACGGCTACATGCAGGCTACGTACAAAAAGGGGAAACACGTAAAAAACATACCATTTGATAACAACTCGCAACAAACAACACGTGCGTGTGGGTTAATGGGACTTTCTACATAATATCATAAACTATTTTACACCACAGTTTACATTCAACAGTAATTTTCTGTGGTCCAAAAAACCCTTTTATAAAACATTTCGACACCTCAGATGCTGACCTCAGCTTTATTCTGGGTTTGAATAACTGAATAAATCCTACCTATATGAAACCTGTATCAATAAAAAGTCCGATTCTGGCGTCGAAGTTCTTCTCAACCTAAGTGAAAATCAAGCCTTTATATACCCCCCAGCGTGTTAACAACATTAAATTTGTTCATAAAAAGAGAATGTACACTAATCAGTATGGACTCATAAAACGATTTAACTAAAAAAAAAACAAAGTACAATATGCCAATGGGTTATTA